>JACEFZ010025778.1:0-15313 GCA_014155875.1 Cepaea nemoralis
AAAACCCCCCCTTTTTATCAGAATTTAAGAAAGCTTTATCCTAGATAATCACAACAGTCAGGCTTTTGTGAGTCACTCACCAACCAGGGGTGTACATCACGTGACAATTTAGTGAATATTGCAAGACTATGTTTTCAGCTATTATCAAGGTTCATCAGGGGATACCTCAGGGTTGAGGATCTCCCATCCAGACTACGTAGTCAAAGCAGTCATAGGGACTTAGCAAGTGACTATTCTCAGAACTTTTGTGGTGTTGTACATTTAGTCATCGGGGGTCCAATGGCCAACCCCATTAATGACCACCAGGTGCTTGCGGCAGAGAAGTCCACAAGTTTCCATTCACATTCCTGGGAAGAGCCAGGTGATCTATTGGACCGACTGACGGAAACACCCGCAAATCTTCTGCTATGCTATGATGCCCCTGGATCACTCTGATTTTTCTCAAACCCCATTCTCTATTTGTATATAGATCCTCCTATCATGTTTCTTTTCCCTACCTGTTTTACAGTGTACTTAAATTTTTTAAATTTTGGAAATGTCTTCTCTACAGTTCTTGGTTGATCTTGGAAACCTGAGAGTTTAAGTCCCAAAGGAAAGGTGTAGATAGTAGTGGTCTAAAAATTTAGAATGGGTCTGTAGACTAAATACCTTGTCACCTTGCAGAGAGGGTCAGTAAAGTACTGGGAACAAGTTACTAATAAGTCTGATGTCCTTTCCGTCTACTCCTATATCTTGAAGGCACGTAATTAGTTAATGTTGTACTCTTTCAAAAGCTTTCTTGTAGTCTGTGAGTGGCACCTTGCGGTCTTGACAGACCAAAGTATGTGGATTGGAATTTGGCCAATTTTTTTTTGTTTTTTTTTTTTGTTGGGGGGGGGGGGGGGGGACAGTTTTTCCATCTCATGATGCCTGGGCAGAGCTTCAGAGAACATGTGGTGCCCAAACGACATGTTCCCTCTCTCGGCCTTGCCTTGTTTGATCCATAGGAATGGATAACCAGTACGTGTACGTCTGGAACAAGGTAGCCTGCAGACGCTGGCGGCTCAGCGTCATACCTCCGAGACCTCTCCCCCAGGAGCAGGAGACGAGCAGTGCCCAGACCCTAAACCTTTTTTACTGGACTTAGAGGCGTTCAGCCAAACCCCGCAGGTAAGGTTCGTATACGCGACCGGACCAGTGGGCACGTACACCCGTCAATCGCAAGTGTCTGGACCTGTGTAACCGTGTATTACCGTCAGACTCCCCGCCTGACTCGTGCGGAGCCCGCGATCAACGGGAATAGGCCTGCCGGAGATACTACTCGTCTGCTGTGAGCAAATCTCCCTGCCTGCCACTGTGTGAATCTCGCGACCAGTGAGAATAGGCCCGCCGGAGATATTGCACATCTGTTGTGGACAAATCTCCACTGACTGAATAAGTAAAGAAACAGATAATTGCTTCTCTGGTGCCACTGTTTTTGCGGAAACCAAACTGTTCTTCGGCTATTTCCTCATCTATTTTATGTTGAATTCTTTCTTGTATGACCTTGAGTAGTATCTTAGTTATGTGGCTCATTAGGCTAATAGTTCTGTAATCCTTACACTCAACACCTCTTGGCTTCCTGGGTAGTGTGATGAAAATGGATGTTTTCAAATCCTTGGGGATGTACCCAGTATTATATATATCATTACATAATTCTGTGATAGCGAAATATGCCAGGCACTAAATCGTGCGACATATTGTTTTTATTTTCTGTGTTTAAATTCACTAAGGGAATACACTAGTTTAAAAACTAGGTCTTTCAGATGCAATTAGATTTTCTAGTCATCACGGTGACGACTCTAGCAACTGATTCTCTGTAATGTGGAAGTTCCGCTGTAACTTTCATCGATTTCCATTTCCAGTACTTCTAGAGAAACCATAATGGAAATGAAAGAAAGAAACACCAGAATGAGTTAGACAAAGACAGGCAGTACTTTCGAAGTCAAACACAACATCGACAAAAATGTTAAAAACAAACAAACAAACAAAAACAAAACTAAAATAAATAAGTAAAAAACAAAGAAATACACGGGAAAAAACATATGAAACAAAAACAAAAAGAAACTTGCAAATTATACACAGGAAGTCATAGATTGTAACGTACGCAAAATAAAGCAAATAAAGAAAAAATAAAAATGCATAATTTGTTTCTAATAAAGATAGAATGCTAAGACACGAGAAAAATACCGATTGAGGCGGACTATTTTGGGGTTCCGATGTTTAGTTACATTTGTTATTTCTTTATTTTTAATAACGGGAAGAGCACTAAGACGAGATTTGTTGGTTTTTAGCTTTTCTTTTAAACTGAACAGCTATCACAAGATAACATCAGCCTTTGTCGGCGTTTATTTTTGTCTTTCTTTGCTGACTCGGTGGCGGAGGAGTTACGGACGCAATTCGTAATCCTGAATTACAAACACAGCTGAGGGCGATTTGGCAGCAGACCGCCTTGCACTGATTTTCATACAATGGTATGAGTGACGTTCATTCAGAACTACTGAACGTGAACTTGCCAAGAAAAAAAAAACAATTAAAATATGCTGGGATTGCTTGCGACGTCCTGTAAAAGTATATGCAACTAACTTTTGTTTTTGTTGTACAAAGTTGACATCACGCAGTTGACATTCTACTGCCGCTTTACGGGGAAATCTAGACATGTTACAGGGAAGGCTAGGGGGAGCCAACACAGCCGTTGAGAGAATGAAACACGGTGCCACGGGTACGCTTGACCTGACCAACACAACATGGGACATCCAGGTGAAAATGGTACTAAACGTACGTAAGATTTAGTAGACTTTCAACTTATTTTATAAAGCAAAACATAACATATAACCAGTCGCCTACAGATACTGTCAAATTAACTGCTGCTGGTTATTCCACTGCTTCATCTTCCTCTGCTTCCTCTTCGTTCCTCTTTCGTCACATGAATGTATGCACCTTAGAGGTCATTGCACCCAACTTCGGCATGCATTAATTTACGGCTATACGGGGAACATAACATCACCAACATTAGATATGCGGATGATACAGTCTTGATTGCAGACAATGAGCAGGAGCTGCAACATTTAATAGATGCAATTGTTGCACACAGTGAACAACTTGGGTTAGAATTAAATTGTAAGAAGACACATATTACGGTTGTCACTAAGAAGAAGGAAATACCACAATGTAATATACAAGAAAATGGGAATATTATTAAACAAGTGAATCGGTACAATTATCTCGGGACAGTCATAACATCTGATGGGAGATGTCTTGAAGAGATTAGAACAAGAATCGCCATGGTGAAGGCAACCTTTTGCAAGATGAAAAATCTACTGACCAATAATAAAATGTCATGTGCAACAAGAAAAAGAGTGTTGCGGTGCTACATAGAACCAGTGCTTTTGTATGAATGTGAAGCGTGGACAATGAGCAGACAAGCTGAAAAACATCTGATGGCTGTGGAAATGTGGTTTCTGAGGAGAATGCAAAGACTACCGTGGACAGACAGAAAAACCAATGACCTAGTTCTACAAGAAACAAATAAAAACCGTAAACTGATTAGAGAATTTAGACATAGACAATCAAAATTTTTGGTCACGTTATGAGAAGAAGTAAATTGGAGAACTTGGTGACAACTGGCAAGATTGAGAGGAAGAGAACAAGGGGAGGGCAGAGAAGTATCTACCTGGATGGCTTGGCCACGTGGTATGGTCGAGACAAGAACACTGAGCAGATCCACGATTATGGAGATCGAGTGAGATGGCAAAACATGACGCCCCCCCCCCCCCCCAAGCTTACCGGCATGGCACGGGATGATGATGAGTGTGCGGTTTACTTCCTCCAGACAGATTGTCGAAGATAACGGGATCTAACTATACGTGAGTAGGTTTATTTTGCTATCAATTTTACCGGGCAAGGGTCTTTCGGCCTGCTCTTTGCGATTTTCAATGTCGAAGGATTTTTAACGTGCACAAGTTTTACACGGGACCTTCTGTTTTTCGCCCTTATCCGAAAAGGTTAGGTATCAATAGATCAGGGGGACGCGATATATCATTAGATAGCAACGGTTTTTGGGAAACTTTACCCTGTCAAATTAACTGATCATCATCATTATCATCATCATCATCAGGTCGAGGATGACTATGGTTTGCTATTTCACACGACCATCAGTCCTGCATCATCATCATCATTATCATGAAGTGCCCTACCACTGGCGTAGGCGTTCATGTCTCTCCACAGATCTCGGTCTTTGATGTTCTGAATCAACTCTGCTGATGATATTCCTCCATGCCACCGTCTCAATCCATCCAGCAACATTTATTTTGGTCTGCCTCTGCCTCTCTTGGATCAGGCTTGTGTATCCCGATTATGTCACGTGGATTAAATTTTTACAAAGATTATATTTTTTATTTTCAAACAAAAAACAGTAGCAGGACCCTGTTGTTGGTATGTGAAGTGTTGGGCCCATCACACAATGGAAACCTGAGTGCACTAAGAACGGGTGGCCAGGCTTTTCATCCTGTAGCGGACGTCAAGTCTGGCTTCGAAGTTTTTCCAACCGCGCTCATGCTATTTTTAGCATAACATTCTAACCATACTAACTGTCACGTTTCTGGATGTTATGGGCTGTTGTTTATTTGGTTTGGCTGCTGACTGCCTACTCAACCAGGACAGCACAACTCACGTTAGTCCATCAACAAGTCTATCACACCATATGAGGAGAACGACAACGCCTTTATTGTCGGCAAGCATCAGAAAACGTTAAGGAATGCAGAGGATGATACAGTCTTCAGTCTTTCACATGCTACTCTCATTCACGCCTTGAGCTTACAAATCAAACCTACACAATTGGGTGGACTGTTAGGCAACGGAGCGTGAACTTGCCTGTGTTGGTGGTGTCGGTGTGTCTAGGTGCAAGCAACATGGCCCTAATCTTCTCGCGTGTTCTAATGTCAAATCATTTGGGTATTACCTGTTGTAAAGTATCATAAATGCTCTGGCGCAGTCACTCCAAGAACCCTCAATAAGATCTGGAACTACATCACCGTGTACAGGCCGTTGATGGCAAGCTGCCCTTCTAACTGCCGGCTGGTAACAACTGTAAACGTGTGCCTTGTGTTCACGAAGGCCGTCACACAAATCTTGTCGTCTGTAGTGTACGATGGCTGGAAGCTCGAATGCCCCCAAAACTACCGTTAAGTAGTTATGCTGCGTACTGTATGACGTGGCATTCGTTTATTCTAGGTGCTCCATTGTGCACCTTTCCAAAACTTTCCCAATTCTAATTATTGATGCACTCGCTCATCATTTTAACTCATCTACGCTGTCATCAGCTACATGACACTAACATTACTAACCATACTAACCATACATAACTGCAACAGAGGTAGGACGTTTTGATAATGCAGCAAATTTATATTGACGTTTAGGTGTAAAATTTTGTCAACGACTAACCTCAGTGTTATAATGATACTTTCTTGGCAATGCTTTGTGATAATGCGATCTGTTGCTTAGAAAGGAACTGTGATAATTTGAATAGACCACAACACGGAAACTGTAGCAATAATGTGAAATGTGTTAATACTTTAGCCTGTTCAACATTATGAGTGTTAACTTACTGACAAAATAAATCTAGGTCTTTGAGATGCAATTCGATTTTCATCACGGTGACGACTCTAGCGACTGATTCTCTGTAATGTGGAAATTCCGCTGTAACTTTTATCGATTTCCATTTCCAGTAATAATGGAGAAACCATCAAAAATTGAAAGAAATAAATAACCAGAATGAAATAAACAAAGACAGACAATACTTTTGAAGTCACACACGTCTACATAAATGATATCACACACACACACACACACACACACACACACGCGCGCGCGCGCGCGCGCACGCACGCACGCACGCACACAATAATAATACAAAAACAGGGGGGGGGGAAATAAATAAATACAAGAAAGAAGGCAGAACAAAAAGGGTGAAAAAAAAGCACCAAGAAACCCACATTATACACAGGAAGTCACTCAGAGAAGATAGTAACGTACGCAAAATGAAGCAAATGAAGAAAAAAAAAACATATATGCTTAATTTGTTTCTAATAAAGATAGGATGCTAAGAAACGAGAAAAATACCGATTGACGCGGACTATTTTGGGGTTACAATGTTTAGTTATATAATGTTATTTCTTTATTTCTAATAGCGGAAGAACGCTGAGACAAGATTTGTAAACAAAAATGTACCGGTTGCAACAAGACTTGAGCCTCTGTCAATGTTTATTTTTGTCTTTCGTTTTCTTTGTACTAAGCACACGCCATTTTGCTGACACTGACTGCGGTTTTACAGATAAAAGTAGACGATTCAAATGGAAGGCTAGGGAAGCTGGAGTGAAGAACACCATATTTCAACCAAAGAATCATTTATTTCTTCACTACATATGAAATACCTGTTTCGTGAGGAAGGTGTTACTGACGCAGTTCGTAATCCCGCACACCGCGTTCGAATCACAGCTGCGGACGATTTGGCAGCAGACCGCCTTGTTGTGGGTTTTTTATAAAATGGTATCGGTACCGGTCGTTCAGAAAGTTATGGAAAACTACTGAATGTAAACTTATCAAGAGAAGACAAACAGTCAAAAAATGCCAGGGTTGAATGCGGCGTCTGTAAAGGATATGCAACTAACTTTCACATATGATATATGAGTCTGGAAAAAAAAATCCCCGGAAGCCTTGGAGTTGTTGTTTTATAGAAGAATGCTGAAAATTAACCGAAAGAGCAATCGTGATGTTTTAAGGGAAGTTGAGTCCCAAAGACAACTTATTACAAACATGAGAAAGAGGCAGTCCTCGTTTTTTTTTTCCACGTGGTGAGAAGACAAAAACTGGAACATGTTGTGACAACCGGACAGATTTGCGGAAAGAGAAGTAGAGGACGACAGCGCGAAAAGATTCTTGACAGTCTTTTGTCATGGCACGGAAGGGAGTCAACACACGAATTGGTCCATGAGTCTGAGATCATAATTTGTGGGGAGGCATGATCGCACACGCCAGCCGGCAAGGCAATGAATGATGATATAATCCTGCGGCATGCAGAAATATAAAGGCAAGACATTGTACAATATATCATTTATGAAGATTTTTGAACTGAAATGCACTACGGTGATTTGCAAGGAACACTGATGGAAGGCCATATTAAGCGTCACGGTGATTTGCAAGGAACACTGATGGAAGGCCATATTAAGCGTCACGGTGATTTGAAAGGAACACTGATGGAAGGCCATATTAAGCGCCACTGTGATTTGCGAAGACCACTGATGGAAGGCCATATTAAGCGTCACTGTGATTTGCGAGGAACACTGATGGAAGGCCATATTAAGCGTCACTGTGATTTGCGAGGAACACTGATGGAAGGCCATATTAAGCGTCACGGTGATTTGCAAGGAACACTGATGGTAGGCCATATTAAGCGTCACGGTGATTTGCAAGGAACACTGATGGAAGGCCACATTAAGCGTCACGGTGATTTGCAAGGAACACTGATGGGATGCATTGTTCCTGGAAGAATAGTCAGCGGTTGACCAGCACGGCGAGGTACACAGGACGGTGCGAACACCTAGGACAGTGGTTCTCAACTGGTGGGGAATTCCAGCCCCCCACCTCCCACCCCACCCCAAGGGGTAATTTTAGGGTTTCCAGTGGGGGAGGGGGGGGGGGTAAGATTATTTCAAGATCGCGTTAATACAAGAATCGATTACTTGATATTGTTTTTACCTCCATACTTTACAGTTCTATTCTTCTCGCCCTTCTGAAAATCCTTTTATGACCCCCAAATCACGTTTTATGTAGACGTCTAGACTTGTTATAGTATGTGTTAGTAAATTTAGCCTCTATTTGTACGTATATTGTGTAGAGGCGCAGGGGATGAGGGGAAGGGGTTATAGGGAGGAAATACGAAAGGGGGGGGGGGATGACATTCTGAACATATGGTGAAAGTTGAGAACAACTGACCAGCACAGGAGCGTGCATGAGACAGAACAGGCAGAAGGTCGAGAGACTTTCCTATCCGGTAGGCCGGGATGTGAGTGAATGTCTGCAGAGGACCAGCTAAATGAAGACGATAATGATATACAGGGTGTATTTTTTTTTGTTTTATGACTGCTGTGTTTGAAAATATTGCCGGTCCAAGTTTTGTATTTACCTGTTATGTTGCATGAACTTTAAAGAGGGTGAATACAAAACTTGGACAGGCAATATTTTCAAACTCTGCACAGTCATTAAAAATATACCATATATATTACTGTGAAAATGTGGAAATAGTTCGCAAGACGCCCGTAATCAGTAATCACTTCTTGAACCTCGTATATATATATATATTATATATATATAATATATATAATATATATATATATATATATAATATATATATATATATATATATATATACACACACACACATAATTAGAGAGAGAATCTCAATACATGAAGCCCATAAACGGGCATTCTTCCACTGTTTATACTTCACCGCGACACCGCAAGGTACAAGAGAAACAAGATGAGTGAGATAGAGACGGAGAGAGAGAGAGAGAGAGAGAGAGAGGAGAGAGAGAGAGAGAGAGAGAGAGAGAGAGAGAGAGAGAGAGAGAGAGAGAGAGAGAGAGAGAGAGAGAGAGAGTAGAGAGAGAGAGAGAGAGAGAGAGAGATACGAAGTATTTACGCACATCTATTTTACAAAATCTAACATATGCAAACCATTAACTCACATAAAATAATATTGTCTTGCTTGGAACAATCCTGTGCTACAATCTACGGAAGTTCATGACAGACACTATTCCGTGTTTGGCTCATGTCACGACCACCGGATGTAACCCTAGAAGTATGGTGCCGTCTATGATGTCATCGGGCGAGATTCATAACCCAGCAGACAGACGTAAGATTTCGTTGATGCATTTCCCATATTTCAACAGAATAGCTGGTCACTAGTACTAGTCACACATTCAAAGAAGCCTATAGCCAATACATTTGTAGCATTATGGAAGCATTATTTGAATAAATCATTATGTACTTAAGCCAAAGAAGACAACAGACAATATACAAATTGTAAGTTTATTGACATGAAAGTGATACTGTTAGATTATAGAAGGAGTACTTCGACGTTCGCATATCAGCAACTCTAGGGGGTTGACATGTGTACGTCTAGTGTACGTTTGTCTGGCCATCAATTCAAATCTGTGTTTGATTATGTTTATGTGCGTATGCATGTATGTATGTACATATATACGTTTGTCCATAATGTATGTTTGTACATATATACGTATGTGCATGGTGTAAGTATGTTACGTATGAGCATAGTATAAGTATGTACAAGTATACTTCTTTTTCTTCTTTTGCGTTCATCCGGAGTGTTTTTCTTTTCAGACTTAGTACATGTATACGAATGTGCATAGTTTATGTATGTACATATTTAAGTATGTGCATAGCGTTTGTATAATTATGTCCGCTATCCTCCCACCCGGTCGCAATCATGTACTAAGGTACGTAAGTTTGTGTGTGTTTATGTATTAGGCAAGCTAGCAGGTTGGTATAGTATGTCCACATTTGTTTGCCTTCATTCACGATCAATTATTTTGAAAACTGTCTGTTGCATCGTTATGAAATTTTTCCAGTCGTCTTATATTTACCCCCACCCAAGGAATATGTCTTTGATAGGTCCAAAAACAACTTAAATCATTGAAAGCGGCGACATTCCTTTGATGTTTTGCTTAACAACTAGTGATTTCTCGCTAACAAAGTTATTTTTACGGTAATGTGAGACCTGCCAATTCTGATGACACACAAAGGCGTATCCGGATTCGTATGGGAGTGGGTGCAATGAAAGAACTAGCTTAAAATCGACAGGGTCGGCTGCATTGCACCGGGTTTTAATCCCATATGGCTCAGTTTCTTTCCGCGGCGCGGAAAGCGTCGCACAAAGCACGAACTCCGTAGCTCCAGCGACGACCTCGGGAGTTTCCGAAAAAATGCACTCGTGAAATGAAGGACGCGGCCCGGAATCGAACATACAACCTTCGGAGCCCGAGTCAGACGGCTTGACCACTTCACCACGGAGAATCCCGAGAGGGGTGCAATGTGTAATATTAGTAAAGACAGAGAATTTACAGAGGCACGGGGTAAATAATTTGTAAATTAACAGGAAAGTAGAAGGAATATATTTCTTACCTTATTTTTCATTTCCTTCTTGTTTCTTCAGCTGATGCTGATGCTGTAATGTTTAGGGCCTGCAATTCGTCTGAATAGTTGGAGCAAAATATCCCAGTAAGTGTGTACGTAGATTAAGGTCTGCGATCTGCTCAGACCTTAATCTGTGTCGGACGATTCCAGTAGGTTGATGATTGCTGTCGGTTGCATAAAATTCAATCCATCCTTTCTCCAATAGTCCTCTTCCTCTTTCAACACATGGTCCTGACGTTTTTTCCAGTAACTTTTATCAATATTTAATAGCGCGGACAGACAGACAGACAGACAGACAGACAGACAGACAGACAGACAGACAGACAGAAAGGTAGATAGGTAGGTAGGTAAGTAGGTAGGTAGGCAGAAAGGTAGGTGGGTGGGAGGATGGCTGGCTGGCTGGCTGGCTGACTGGGTGGGTGGGTGGTGGGTCAGTTGGGTCGGTTGGTGGGTGGATGGGTGGGTGGGTCGGCCGGCAGGCAGGCAGCAGACAGACAGACAGATAGATTAGATAGATAGATAGATAGATAGATAGATAGATAGATAGATAGATAGATAGATAGATGGATGGATGGATGGATGGGTGGGTGGGTGGGTGGGTGGATGGATGGATGGATAGATGGATAGATGGATAGATAGATAGATAGATAGATAGATAGATAGATAGATAGATAGATAGATAGATAGATAGATAGATAGATAGATAGATAGATAGACAGATAGACAGACAGACAGACAGACAGACAGACAGACAGACAGACAGACAGACAGACAACAGACAGATAGATAGATAGATAGATAGATAGATAGATAGATAGATAGATAGATAGATAGATAGATAGATAGATAGATAGATAGATAGATCCCCGCCAGGAGCCGGGCCAAGCAGTTTATTTATATAATCACGTTTCATGAAAGAACCCACAGTTTGACGACACCTCTGAACTACCCCATATAAATGCCCTCAGTCTGCCAAAAGCGAACACCGCGCAGACAAAATTTCAAAACAGCGGGGGTGTGTCTTGTTGAAGCGGTAATACTCTTAAAATGATGGAATGAATGCGGGGGGCAATAAAATATATACCGCATATAAACAAACATTGAAATCTGCTGTACAATCTCCAGAACACAAAATTTTTTGTTGGGTGGACATAATTATAAGGTTATATGCTAAATCTCATCATTTTCCCTCAGTTGGTTACTGAGATATTGAATTTTATATTGAGGCAACAAAACAAACAAAAACACACTATAGATGGGTCGGCAGTTGAGTTTGTAGGTAGGTATGTAAGTATATCGGTAGGCAAGTAGGTAGGCAGACAAGTAGGTAGGTATGCAGTGAGGTAGGTGCAACATAAATTATGTATTTGGATACACCTATATTCGTATAAGGCATCATTCGGAAAAATATTTTGAGGAAAAATATATTCAATATCCTCACATTTCTAATACACGGAAAGACACCTGTTAGTCTCATCTGAGAGTCGACGAACGCGAGTGCTTTGTGATCTCTTTTGAGTCTATTCGTTTCTTCTTTTGCTTTGTAACTTTGTGTTATTTTTATGTTTTTCAAAATAAGTGATAAAACCCAAATAAGAGTGAATAATAAGCAGAATTAAATTAAATTAAAGAAACTGTTTAAATATCACACGTAAGTTAAAACATAAATTATTTCAAAATATGCAAATGGACAACTTGCTCCCATAGCCAAGGAGCATGGTGTGTTAGCGTTTACTGTAATTTCTATTAAAGCAAATTTATTGGCAATATAGAGGGCTACTGTGGCAAAAAGGGTTATCTGATAGCAAAATAAGAGGGCATGGCGCACTGAAGACACATACCATCTTTTGTTAGCGTGAATTAATGAAACACAGCTGGCTCGTGGTTGTTTATCAGATTTTATCATTTGTGAAAACGCATGGCAGGTACAGGGTGTATTTTCATAACTGTGGAAATTTTGACAATATGTCCGTTCCAAGTTTTGTATTTACCTTTAATGTTGCATGAACTCCACAGAGGGTGAATACAAAACTTGGAACGGCAATATTTTCAAAACTCCAAAGTCATTAAAAATACACCGTACATAAACAGGTAAACAAATGAAGGACCCTTTCATAGGCTTTGTGACGTATTGGGTATAGTGGTAGTCCCATATTATGTTAAACCAATCGACACTCTGTTGGCAATGTGTTCAATACTGCCTTTACTTCCCATGATATTTCATGTTAACCTGGGAGTCTTAGGTCAATTTAAAATATACCCGTCTCAATGGGGATTCGAACGGCATGGCCACCGGGCTGCCAGGCAAGTGTGCTAGCCACTCTGCTACCGTGGTTTCTTTATTATCCTGTCGTCATCATCATGTGCCGGTCATCTGGATATGCGTTCGTGTCTCTGCACAGATCTCGATCCCTCGTGTTCTGAATCAACTCGTCTGACGATATTCCTCCATGCCACTGTCTCAGTCCACCCAGCATCACTTCTCTCGGTCTGCCTCTGCTTCCTTTTGCCGCCTATCTTCCCGTCGTCACGATGTTTCACAATGCCTCTCTTCTCATCGCATTACTAAATAATGATTGTAACCTCTTTCTTAAAGCGGTATAATTCTGCCCTGGCGAAGGAAATTGCTGTCAAAGGCAGATGTAAAATACACCCATGTCAATGTGGTAGTCAAGGGGAAACCACCACATTATCTTTTTCAGATTTCATGAATTTGAGCAGATCTGAAAGAGATTTCTTCAATGGCCGTCTAATCCTCGTTCAGTATCACGAGCCACAATTATTTATTCTACACCGCGCTCAGTTTTCCGTGCAACGATGTCCATGCAACTGACACGAGAAGCTAATGGTACCAGAGCTGTGTTAGTCCGGTATCACGAGCCACAATGGTCCCGTACCTCGCTCAGTTGGCCGTACAACAATGCCCATGCGACCGACATCAGAAGCTAGTGGTACTAGAGCTGTATTAGTCTGGTGTTACGAGCCACGATTACCCTGTACTGTGCTCAATTGGCCGTGCAACGATGTCCATACAACTGACATCGGAAGCTAATGGTCCCAGAGCTAGTTATTAGACATTTAAGTTAACCACACCTCCAAGTAGTGGACCCAAGATCACGAGGTATCATGCCAACGAAGCTCCAGCTCGCTAGTTGTGATATAATACACCTGGTTATTGTCTTCTGAAAGGCGGTGCTGTCCTTACAACAGAAAGAAAACAATAGACACAAACAATTAAAAACTAACAGCAAAGAAAATGTCACATAAACTGCTTAATAGGTCACTGTATAGTTTTCATTAAGAATAGACGTATTTAAATCTTCGAATGTCGCCGGTAAAGAAGGATTAAACAGCATTCCTGGATTTCGAACAATGAAGATATATTAGATACAGCAACATACATGTTAACATTCAAGAATTAGCTGATGAATTAAGAAAAATCAATTCTGAGGTCATTAAAGTGTATTGATTGTTATATATGGCGATTCTATAAGAAACAGCACAGTGGGTTGATCCGAGCTTATTAAAATCTAATTAGCGCTATAGGGCAAGCAAAAACTGAATTCTATCAAATGAAGAACAATTTGTGCAATAAGTTTGTCATTGGCGGTTGGGAATAGAGTTCTTGCATGTTACATCGAACTAGTTCTAACTATATGACTGCCAACCCTGGATAATTAAAACAATAAGCGAAAAATATATCTGGAGACTTTGGGGTGTGATTTTATATAAGAATGCTGAAAATGCATTGAGCAGCAGGAGAGAGGAATTTTGGCATTTTGAGAGAGTCGAAGTCGCAAAGACAACTTATCACAAACATCAGAAATAGGTAGTCTTAATTTTTTGGCCTATATAATGAGAAGCAAACCATACAACCTTTTGTGACAACTGGAAAGATACGTGGAAGGGGAGATAAAGAAATACAGAGTAAGAAAATTATTGACAGTTCGCGTGTCATGGCAAGGAGAGGAGTCAACACACTGAATTGATAAGTGCCGTCGGAGATAGCAATTTGTGGAGAAGCATGATCGCTCACGCCAGCCGGCAAGGCACTGGATTATGATGATGATGATGATGATGATGATGATGATGATGATGATGATGATGATGATGATGATGATGATGATGATGATGATGATGATGATGATTAATTAGGGGCAGACCCCAACAAAACACCGCGGGAGAATTAAAGCCATGAATAAGATGTGAAGAGCATAGACGCAGCTGCAAAAGATTGCTGTTTAAATAAGCGATAGGGCAGCTCGGTGTAAATAGGTTGATAGTCTATGCCCCTATAGTGGATGAAATGAATGGTCATCATCATTCTTGATGGACAAACAACAACAACAACAGTGGATAAAAGACACAAGAAGAGTAGACAAGTTATATATGAGAACTATATATCTAGATTTTTCTGCTGGAGTTTGGTTTTTGAGAAAGTCAATTTTACTGTGGAATATCTAAACATGTTTCCATGTCCGTCCGTCCGTTTGTCCGTCCGTCCGTCCGTCTGCCTGCCTGCCTGCCTGTCTGTCTGTCTGTCTGTCTGTCTGTCTGTCTGTCTGTCTGTCTGTCTGCCTGTCTGTCTGGGTATGAGTATGTGGGGTGAAGGTGTAACAAGATAATCAAAATATACTACCAAAACCCATAGTACATTATACATATGCACTACAAATATAGTGTACACATTTATGAGATTGAGTAAACAGTTCTCTTCCCCCTGCCTTTTTATTCTTAAAGTAGAGTCAGGTCACTTACTTCGTGTCAGTGGGTGCATTGAGACGATCCCACGAGCTGGTTTCGAACCAGTTATCACAAAATGTGATTTTCTCCTCACTCTATCTTTCTCCTCTTTATAACGGTCAGTACGGGAAATTTGACAGAATAGCATTGGTTACAAAATGCACAGAACAAGCATATGATTTGTGCGTCGATTACCCGCCAGAATTCGATTTGGCTTCAATCGATATGGAAATCTGGCCCTTCCTATTGTCGACATACACCGATCAGCACTTTTCTTATGATGTGTACAGTAAGTTAACCCATGTTTAACTCTTTTTTCTGTACTTTTCACCATAGAAAA
>JACEFZ010025779.1:0-15232 GCA_014155875.1 Cepaea nemoralis
ATATATATATATATATATATATATATATATATATATATATATATATATTATTTTTAAAAAAAAAAGAGAATATAGATGTAAGTTAGTCACTTGTTGTTGTTATTATTGCTAGAGAGACAGGTGAAAAGTTTCACGTGAATAGATGTGTACTGTGGAGGCGGCATGAACAATTAAGTTGGCTTCATTCTTTGACAAGCCAGCGTGGTAGTATTGTTGGTAGTTTGCTTAATGGATATACTTCTTAATTTGATTTGTGTAATTTATTCTTGGAAAATAAGTAACAGATTCAGTTTATGAGAATTGTATATATTACACACGGAATCGATGACAGTATCGATTAACAGGTCAGATGACGGTGTAGAGCTCGTGGATTTCAGGTGATAGGTAGATATACGATAGTTAATTAAGTAGTTATCTTAAATGATATTCGTGTTTCATAAATGAAAATATTTTATTATTTTAATGTTATCTTTATATTGATTTGATATATAACTATTATTGATATTCATTATTTGAATTATCAATTATTCGTCTATTGGATATGTATTGTCAGTAGTATGTTCTACCTAATCATCACATATGTATCATTTTCATGATGGACGAATGAAGAAAAAGGAATGAAAGTAAATTAATGAATACATACATACATACATATTTATAACACATATATATAATATATATATATATATATATATATATATATATATATATATATATATATATATATATATATATATATATATATAGATATATATATATATATATATACACAGAGATATAATGAACTACACATTACAGATATAGATCACAGTTATATAGAGAATAGTTTTCCCTATTGACATGATGGTTAGCGAAGATAAATGATGGTCTACCATGTCGGCTTGGAGTTGTGTTGACATATGTATCCACGTCAAGGAGGATCAGTTATCGACTACGGATCATGTGATCGTTGGGTATACAACATAGGACGGTGTTTTTATTTAACTAACGGCACTCGGGGTCACAGAGACCGTTAGTAGTTTTAAGGTGTCAACATGTATACGCGACAACAGGTCTTAATATATGAACTGGCGGTGTTTGAGCCTGATTTAGTTTCAAGTAGCCGGGCATTTAACGCTATAACATCTCGATGATCATTGATAAAATGTAGGAGGTGGCGGTGTTCGGGACTTGTAGTTTAGTCCGGTGTTCAATATCCCACGATCTAGATTGGTTCACGTTGACAAACTGAGGTCCAAGGACGTTGGATTCGTTGTCTATCACAATCTGATGTAATTTACGTCGCAGACATCATTTGCTTACATGTCGAGATAACATGGAAAATGTTTTGACAAACATTTTCATTGTGGAGGGGGCAAAGCTGTCATATAGCAAATGACAGTAGCATAGGATTCATTTGATGAGTTAGCGCATCAAGAGCAAGTTACAGAGTGTCACAAACGTTGCACGTAGTGACACAGTACATTGAACGCAATGAAGACGTCATTGTAATACGTCACCTAACACTGTAACGGTTAGATGGCCAGTGTGTGATCCAGCAAAGACAGCGTTAGGACGTGCTTCACCACCATTCACGGAATACCGGCCGTTATACTGCTGCCAGTCCTCGGTGTCCACATGAAGTCGCTCTAGTTTGTGTCCGGCAAGTGACTACAGGTACTCCTGGCTCTACTGATGCCACGGTCGCTGGCATCTCTGGTATTCGCTATATGACAGTGGAAGGTAGGCGTTTGTCATGCATTCATTCTTATAGCAGGTGGCCAGCTTGGTGCCCAACTATCTACGCAGTCTAGAGAGATGATGCGCGACTGGATAAGCAAGAGCGAAAGTGCGGTGCGAAAGACTGAAGCCTGGATGTGCTCACTCGCTCACGTTTGCTGTTGAAGTTGCCTGCGATAAATTATATCTCAGTTCACTCGAATGACTTTGTTGTTGGATTTATGTTGGAGTCAGCATAGTGAGGCTGTCCTATATGTGATTGTACAATACAGTTCTAGCGGTTAAACGTCAGGTCAATATCATGAGAGGAAGCAGAGATCAGCGTTTGACCCATGACAATCATCGTCAACATTATCATCCATGCACCCATCATATGCCATGCGGATAATCGTGGTTCACAATTTCACACGATCACCGAAGTAGTGGATCAGCTCTGTGTTCTTGTCTCGACCATGCCACGTGGCCAATCAATACAGGTATTTACTTCTCTGTCGTACTCTTGTTCTCTTTCCCTCGATCTTGTCAGTTGTCACCGCGTTCTCCCATTTATTTCTTCTTATAACGTGTCCAACAGATTGAGATTGTCTACGTCTAATTTCTCTAATTAGTTAACGGGTTTTATTTGTTTCTTTTGGAACTTGTTCATTGGTTTTTATGTCTGTCCATGGTTTTCTTTGCATTGTCCACAGAAAAAAAATTCCACACCAATTATATATTTTTGAACTTGTCAGCTAATTATGCACGCTTAACATCCATACACAAGTAAAGGATCTATGTAGCACCTCAACACTCGTTTTCTCGATGCAATTGACATCATTTTATTGGTCAGTGTATTTTCAGTCTGGTAAAAGGCTATCCTCGCCGTGGTCATTCCTGTTCTAATTTCGCCAAGGCACCTCAATCAATCAATCAATCAATCAATCATGTGCTATGCCGGAAAGCGTGGGCGGTCATGACTTGCCCTTTCACTCAGTCACCAGAGTCGTGGATCAGCTCAGTGTTCTTGCCTCGACCATGCCATTTGGTCAAGCCACCCAGGTAGTTACTTCTCGGTCTTCCCCTTGGTCTGTTCCCTTCGATCTTGCCAGGTGTCACTAAGGTCTCCAATCCATTTCTTCTCATAACATGTCCAAAAAAGTTTTACTGTCTACGTCTAATTTATCTAATCAGTTTACGATTTTCATTTGTCTCCTGAAGTACTTGGTCATTGATTTTTTTTGTCTGTCCATGGTATTCTTTGCATTTTCCTCAGAAACCACATTGCTGCAGCCATCAGATGTTTTTCAGCTTTACTGCTCATTATTCAAGTTTCACATTCATACAAGCGAATAAGCTCTATGTAGCACCTCAACACTCTTTTTTCTCGTTTCAATTGACATCTTTTTATTGGTTAGTATGTTTTTCACTTGCTAAAGGCTACTTTCACCATGGCGATTCTTGTTCTAATCTCTTCAAGGCATCTCCCACCAGACGTTATGACTGTTCCGAGATAATTGTACTTGTTGAAGAATATTCCCATTTCCTTGTACATTACATTGTGGTATATAGTTCTTCCTAGTGACAACCATAATCTGTGTATTTTTTACAATTTAATTCTAAGCCTAGTTGTTCACTGTTTGCAACAACCGCATCTACTAATTGTTGCAGATCCTGCTCATTGTCTGCAATCAATACTGTATTATCTGCATATCTAATATTATTGATGTGTCGTCCTCCAATGCTGATTCCATTTATATCTTCTTAATTTCTGAAAATATTTTCACTGCACAGGGAAAAAAGATCTGGTGACATTACACATCCCTGCCTAAAACATTCTCTTAATAGACTGATATTGTCCCACTTAATGATCAATCTTTATGGCAGCTTGTTGTTTTCAATATACGTTTTTTATAAGTCTAATGTCTTTCCCATCAATTTGTAGATCTGCAAGCATATCTACCATGTGAACATGTCTTAATCTATCGGAAGTCTTTGTGTAGTCAATAAAGCAAAGATGTATATCTTTGTTTACTTCTTTGGAACGTTCAATAACTGATCGCAGCATATACACAACATATATTGTACCCTTTCCTTCTACAAATCCACATTGTTCTTCCCCTATTTCAGGTTATATTTTTTCCTCATTCTTTGCATGATAATTCGTAGTAAAATTTTTGTAATGTGACTCATTATACTAATTGTTCTATGTTGATCACATTCCAAGGATCCTGATTTCTTTGCAATTGCAGTAAGTTCAGAATTACATAATTCAGAATACATAACTCCGTTATCATATAATGTGTTGAGCAGTCTGGTGACTTGATCTATTCCATATTCCATATTGTTCTAAAGCTTTAATCATTTCTGTTACTATGTTATCTGAACCGGGGTCTTGCCAGCTTTCATATGTTTCAGAACATTTCGAACCTCCATCTTCAAAATTGGCGTTCCTTCATTATTAACTCGAATATCATACTGTTCATCTCTTTTGCCATCATAAAGGTTTTCTCATAGTCTGATCACACATGTAGAATCTGGTCTTTTTCTATTATGATTTTGCCGTCTTTAGTTTTTAGACAGCCTGCTGATGTTCTTGTTCTTTTATTAGTAAGTTCCTGAATTCTTTTGTTCTTACCACACCAAGCAATGATGTACAGACCAGATGGAAACAGAGGAAGAGGCCGACCACGTAAATGTTGGACGGAGAGAATAGCAGAGTTCATGGAATATCGAGCCCATAATCGGACACTCTCACGATGTTTATACTTCACCCCGACACTGCAAGGTACAAGAGGAACATGATGAGATGAGATGATGAGACTAATTTGGTATTTTGACTGCTGTGCTGTTTTTCAATTTCTAAGCAATTTTTCTCAAGCCATGCTTCTTTTACCTCCCTACATAATATTCTGACTTGTCTGTGTATTTCTTCATATTTGGCAGAATTATTTTTATTCAGTCTTCTTGTTTCCAATAGTTGTAAAAAAAATTTCAGTCATCCATTTCTTACTTCTTAAATTTTGGAATAGTTGTTTCTGCAGCCAAACTGATTGAATTCTTCAACATTTTCCATTGATCATCAGATCAACAATATATCAGATCTGTTCTGTACTTCTATGTTGAATTTGTTTTGTATTTAATTGTCGTTACTCAATGGACGCAAATCATATTAAGTGTTTCCTGTTATATACTTGATTTTCTTTAACTTTATCCTCAGTGTTCCTGTAAGTAATCTATATTCACTATAACAATCAGCACTGGGACATGTTTTTGCTATTGGTACCGCATTTCTAAATCTTCTGCTAATCAGAATGTAATCAATCTGGTTTCTAATCCTGCTATCAGGACTTCTCCATGTCCATAATCATCTAGGGTGTTACTTAAACCAAGTGTTTCCTGCAATCATTTCCTGTTCTTTTGCCCACTATACGAGTCTGTATCCTCTTTCATTTCTCTCTCCTAAACCATAGTTTCCTACTGTATATCTATCACCTTGATTTCCTACTCTTGCATTGAAGTCCCCTATTATGATGTTTATGTCTGAATGTTTACATTTCTTTAAGGCAGACTCTTTGTCATTATAAAATTCCTCTACACTATCTACACTGGATTCTCCTGTTGTGGCAAATACTCGAATACCATTTATGCTAAAAGGTCTGCAGCTTAATTTAACTAGTAGAACTGTCTGACACGGCAGAATATCATTGAACAGATTTTGTTTGCCGGTCCAAAATAATTGCCACTCCCCTTTGTCGATCTTCACCTCCAGAATAAATAATCTTAAAATCTTCATTCATCTCGTTTCGCAATCCCTAAAATATTAATTTTCTCTCTTTCAATTTCTAGTTTGATGTTATCTAATTTTTCTTCGTCGTTTAACGTCCTAACATTCAATGTTGCTAATTTTAATTTTTCTGTCCTTGTCTTGCGATGATCTGTCTTTAGGCGAATTATAATGAACTAGGCATTTTAAAGAAGGTAGTTTGCCGAACAGGTCAAAGTGTAGAGAACAGACAAAGAGAAATATCCTGGTCCTCCAGGTTGGGGGTTGAAGCGTTTGGCTAACATCCCACCTTTGTAAAAACTATTTTGTTACGAAACAGATACATAAGCCTCGAATTCGGACTGACTTATTTGGACAACGACCTCGGAA
This sequence comes from Cepaea nemoralis, assembly GCA_014155875.1. Lineage (NCBI taxonomy): Eukaryota > Metazoa > Mollusca > Gastropoda > Stylommatophora > Helicidae > Cepaea > Cepaea nemoralis. The sequence continues at coordinate 5,852 of JACEFZ010025779.1, forward strand.
CGTTAAAGGACTCTTGAGATTTGGAACATGGAATGTACGGACACTATATCGAGCTGGAGCGGCTGAAGAACTAACCCGGGAGCTGGTTGAATATCAAATGGATATAGCAGCAATTCAAGAAATAAGGTGGCCAGGAGAGGGTACTTTAGAGCAAAATGGAATGATTGTAATATATGGAGGAAACAACCGAAATAAACATGAATTAGGCACAGGCTTTGTCATCAAAAAAGATTTATGGGGAACGTTCTAAACTTTAAAGCTGTTAATGACTGAATTAGTAAATTACGAATAAAAGTTAAATGGAAAAATATAACGAAGCTTAATGTACATGCACCTACTGAAGAGAAAGAAGATGACGTTAAAGAAGACTTTTATAATGATTTGGAAGATGTCATAGAAGAATACTCCAAACAAGACATCCTGATTCATTAGGAAAAAGAATGCCAGACATTTATGGTTAAATGACATCAACAACATCCAAAAGGAAGAGCATTATAGAAATGAATGTAAAGAGGCTACACAAATAGTCCGACAGCAGAAGCGAGAATATATGAGTAATAAAATCAAAGATATGGAAACTAATCACCAGAAAAATGAATCCAGAAAGTTTTTTAAAGAACTGAAGCCAATGAAACGAGGGCACCAACAAAACACATATGGTTTAAAAGACAAAAATGGGAATATGATAAATACCAATGAGGAAATGTGCAACACATGGAAAGAATATGTTGTTGAATTACTAAATTGTGAAGCTCAAAGTGACACATTCCTACAGGAAGAGGTTCTAACATGTGAACCACAAACTTGAAGAACCTACATTTGAAGAAATCCTATATGTAATCACACTACTTAAAAAACAATAAGGCAACTGGGGCTGATGGAATTGCTGCTGAATTTATAAAGGTAGGTGGCCATGCATTACATCTAAAGCTATACGAACTAATAGTAAAAATCTGGAGGACAGAAGAATTACCCCATGACTGGAAAGAGTCATTATTGATACCTATCTGTAAGAAAGGAGACAAGTTCCAATGTGAAAATTATAGAAGAATATCACTGCTGTTCACAAGCTATAGGATACTATCCGCAGTATTACTAAATAGACTAAAACCATATTCAGAAGACATATTAGGTGACTACCAGGCGGGTTTTAGACAAAACAGATCAACAATAGATCAGATATTTATCTTACGACAAATAGACGAGAAAAATTGGGAATATAAAAGAGATCTCCATAACATTTTTGTGGATTTTAAAAAGGCTTATGATAGAGTCCATAGGAATAGTCTATGGAATGCTATGCAGGAATTTGGAATACCAAGGAGGTTAATCAGCATGACCAGACTATGCATGGAAGATACTTATAATATAATAACATAGAAAGGCAGGAAATCAGACCCTTTCCAAATAACATCTGGCTTGAAACAGGGTGATGCACTATCGCCGCTACTCTTCAATCTGGCTCTAGAGAAAGTTGTAAGGAAGGTAAAGGAGGAATGTGATATTGGAGGAACATCCAAGCTGCTTGGTTATGCAGATGATATAGATATTATAGGGGCAAAGTGAACAAAAGTACATTGGAAATATTGACTCACTTAAAGGAAAAAGCCCAACAGATGGGGCTGGTTATCAACCAAGATAATGACAGAATATATGGTAATTTCAAGAGAAGGAATGGCTAAAAACTCTGTCCACATACAAATAGATAATATGACCATTAAAGAGACGGAAACATACAAATACCTGGGTACAATCTTCAACTGCTCCAACATCATAAGGGAAGAAATACAAACTAGAATCAACTCTGGAAATAAGATATACTATGCACTACAACATCTACTAAAATCAAATGCGCTATCTCGTAACACCAAAATCACAATATACAAAACACTGATCAGACCAGTTGTGCTGTATGGCTCTGAAACCTGGAGTACAACGAAAGGAGACGAAGCCTTGTTACAAACCTTTGAGAACAAAATTTTAAGACGCATCTTTGGACCCATTAGGGATACACAAAGTGGAGAGTGGAAAAGAAGAAGTACCAAAGACATTTATGATCTGTTTAAGTCCCCGCTAATCACTGGTATCATGAAGGCTAATAGACTACAATGGCTGGGGCATATAGAAAGAATGGAAGATAATAGGGAAACAAAACTCGCTTACAGCTAAGGAAATAAATGACCGTAGACCCCGAGGTAGACCAAGAAGACGGTGGAGAGATAATATATATACAGACCTACAAGCACTTGGAATCAACGACTGGCAAGAGAAGGTTCAACAGAGAGACGAATGGAGACGGATTGTATCTGCAGCAAAGAACCTCAATGGCTCGGAACGCTGAAGAAGAAGAAGAAGAAGAAGAAGAAGAAGAAGAAGAAGAAGAAGAAGAAGAAGAAGAAGAAGAAGAAGAAGAAGAAGAAGAAGACAATAATATACACTGGAAAGAGGTAATACCAGAACTTGGTGAGAATATCATCTTTATCTAGATGCGTCCAGTAAACTAGGCGACGGGACATCTGAGTATTACGGATGCTTATACAACGACACGGAACACGGAGCTGATCCACGACTCTGGTGATCGAGTGTGATGGCAGAACATGACCGCCCACGCTTACCGTCATGGCACATGATGGATGGATACAACAACAGACGCGAAAATTGACACTGGGGTCCATTTGAACCCCATGGTTGTTCTAGGGATATCAGTTGTTACTATGGTAGCAGATATGTGTATTATATATCAAATTAAAGATCGTTGCATAAGTGGAACTACTGTGTATAAGCCCACGGCAGATGCTGGAAGTCGCTTAAGACGATTAATCATCTCATGGCATTTAATCATCTAAACCTTTGGTGATCACGTGAGATGGCAACTATGACCGCCCACGATTGTTAACGTCGGAGATGATGATGCCGACTGTGTCATTACCGCTTCACCACGGAGTCTACACGATCACCATTCTTGGGTCAAGTCGGTGTTCTTGACCTGGTTATTCCATATTGCCAAGCCATCCAAATATCTATCTTTCTGCCTTCTCTTGCTTTCTTTCCGTCATGATTCTCAATTCACAGAACCTACGGCAGAAGGTGAAGAACACTCGTGTATATAGGCAGACCTAACACGAATGTCTAGTTTATCTGTCGGTGATCCTTCGTCAATTGATGAAGCCCCCTGTTTTAAATACTTTCACGCACTCATGCGCACGCCTTGCGTTTAAATGATCACGAGTGGAGTACGTTTGTGCAAGTAGAAAACAATTAAACTCTTTAATAGTAAAAGAGATAATGAAAATGGTCGTTCAATTGGTGAACTAAGACAATAAAATTTATGTTACAGGTACAAAAAGTTTTCTGATGCTTAGCTAGATAGCATATCATCATTCACACCATCCAGACAGTGATACACTCAGACCACATGTAGACACAGAGTCACCTGAGACAATCTGATCTCGTTTAGGAATAGTGCTGGCTTTCGTTTGGATTATGTCTTGGAGTCGACCCTGGCATTCGACAGGTGTACGATGCTCCTTAAGATTCCAGGTTCCGTCTCCACTTGTTGGTGGCTCTAAGTTTTGGTAACCTGACCAGTTAGGCTTCAGGAGTATCAGCAGCGAGGCCCCTTAAATAAAACAAACGGTTGCAGACTCCTTAGTGTCTTGACAATAGCAATGTGTCTGAGTGCTGGTGTTGTGTGTCTGTTGTGTATGTGTCAGATGCAGAATAGGAATAAAACATAGTTCCTATCTGCTATTCTGTATCAAAAGCAAAGGGCCAATAGCTCCTATTAGCTTGGCTATACATTGTATGACATGGTGATACAAGGTGAAAAAGGGTCCAGAAGTGGACATAACCATTGGAGTAAACCGCTTGCGATTTAACTTCCAGTGCGTCGATGTCAGGGTTGGGGGAAACGTTTAGTGCACGGGTTAGACGGGCTTCAACGTTGAATTCCCGTTCAGCAAACAATGGCAAACTACTGAATGTAAACTTGTAACAAAAGCAACCTGGGGTTGGGGTTTTATCGAAACGTCCTTCAGAACCACATAAAGGCCTAGAAAAGATAACAATGGAGGAAAGTGTAAAATTTTCATCATAATCATCATCATCATCATCATCATCATCATCATCATCATCATCATCACCATCATCATCATCATCATCATCATCATCATCATCATCATCATCATCATCGTGTGCCATGCCCATAAGAGAGACGGTCTTGTTTCTCCATCTCACACGATCACCAGAAGCGTGGAGCAGCTTTGTGATCTTGACTCGACCATTCCACGTGGCCATGACATCCAGGTATTTACGTCTATGCCTTCCTTTTGTTCTTTCCCCTTCAATCTTTCTAGTTGTTACCAAGTTCTCCCATGTATTACGTCATCTAACGCAGTGGTTCTCAACCGGTGGGGAATTCCCCCCCCCCTCCCCCAGGGATAATTTTAGGGTTTCCAGGAGGGGGGAATTAAGATTGTTTCAAGATCACGCTAATACAAGAACCGATTACTTGATATTGTTTTTCCCTTTATACTGTACGGTTCTGTACGTCTCGCCCTTCTAAAATTCAATTTATTAAGTAAGTAGACCCACAAATCATGTTTTATGTGGACGTCTAGACTTGTTTTAGTATGTGCTATTAAATTTAGCTTCCATTATTACGTACACTGTGGAAGGGCAGGGTTGGATTTTTAGGCAGGAAATACGAAAGGGGGAATGACGTTCTGAAAATATGGTGATGGAGGGCACGGGCCAAAAAGATTGAGAACCACTGATCTAACGTGTCCACCACATTGTGACTGTCTACATCTAATTTCTCTAATCAGTTTACGGTGTTTATTTGTTTCTTGTAGGACTTGGTCATTGGTTTGGGGACGAGTCTGTCCATGGTAATCTTTGCATTTTTTTTTTTCACAAGACAAATTTCCACAGCCATTAGATATTTTTCAGTTTGTCTGATAAATACCCACGCTACAAATCCATACAAAAAAAATAGGTTCTATGCAGAACATCAACACCCGTTGTCTCGTTGCAATTGTAGTTTTTTTAAAATTGGTCAGTATGTATTTCGTTTGGCAAAAGGCCAAGGTGATGCGTGTTTTAATCTCGTCAAGGCACCTCCCATCAGTTGTTATAGCAACAGCATCTACTAAATGATGCAGATCCTGCTAATTGTCTGCAATCAGCACTGCATCATCGACATATTTAATGCTATTGATGTTACGTCCTCCTTCCCCCACTGGTGATTCCTTTCATATCTAATGCTATTGATGTTACGTCCCTCAATGGTGTCTCCTCTCACATCAAATGTGATTAACGTCACGGCCTTCAATGGTGATTCCTCCCATATTTAATGTTCTTGATGTCACGGCCCTCAAGTTTATTTTCTCTCATATCTAATGTTATAGATGTCACGTCTCCCAATGGTCATTCCTCTCATCCCTAATGTTATTGTTGTCACGTCCCCAATTGTAATTCCTCTCATATCTAACGTTATTGATATCACTCCCCAAATGTTAATTCCTCTATATAACTAACGTTATTGATGTCACGTTCCCCCTCCCTCACTGGTGATTCCTCTCATATCTAATGCTATTGATGTTACGTCCCCCAGTTGTGACTCCTCTCACATCTAATGTGATTAATGTCACGGCCTTCAATGGTGATTCCTCCCATATCTAATGTTAATGATGTCACGGTCCTCAATGTTATGTCCTCTCATATCTAATGTTATTGATGTCACGTCCCCCAATGGTCATTCCTCTCATCTCTAACGTTATTGATGTCACGTCGCCCAATTGTAATTCCTCTCATAGCTAACGTTATTGATGTCACGTTCCCCTAGTGCTAATTCCTCTCATATCTAACGTTATTGATGCCACGTCCCCCCAATGATGATTTTTTTCTCATATCTAATGTTATTGATATCACTTTCCCAAATGGCCATTACTTTCATATCTAATGTTATTGATGTCTCGTCTCCAGTGATAATTTATCTTATATCTAATGTTATTGATGTCACGTCCACAAATGGTGATTCCTGTCCTATCTAATGTTATTGATGTTACGTCGCCCCTCCCCCTCCAATGATGCTTCTTCTCATATCTAATATTATTGACGTTACGTCCATCAATGATGATTCCTCTCATATATTGTACAATGGAGGCGAAAATAGAAAAGACCACAACATAGATGTACTCAAGATGTGATAGGTAGTTTACACATGGCAACGACAAAGGCTTACAATGGAGAGACAGATAAATAGACTGTTATGGTAGTAAAGTTCTTCACAGGACAACGAAGTGGTTAAGCCCCCTGCCTCGCGTTCCGAAGGTTGTTGATTCGATTCCGGCGTACGCCATTTGGTTCACGAGTGCAGTTCCTCGGAGAAATTCTGGGGACATGTCGCTGGTGTTGCGTAGTTCCTACTTTGTGTGACGCTTTCTGCAAATCGCCATGCAAGCCATATGGTATAAAATACGATTCAATAAATTCGATCCCCTTGAATTTTAAAAGTTTTTGGTCCAAACAAACAGTATTTTTGGACCTAACAAAAAGTTATGGCGGAAAATAATAAATAGGTATGTTTTGTCACAGTTATGAATTAACGTCGAGCCAGTGATGAGCAGACCAAGTAAGGGGTACGACACGGGTGTGTTTTCTCACCAAATTTTCGTATTAGAAAGAAAACTAAGGCAAAATATGTTACATGTTTGGCGACTGAGAGTCATTACACACATGAACACCTCAAACGGCGGCTTGTCTTTGCTAGGATCAAATATAACTTCAGCGACTGCAGTAATCCATTTGTGTAACAAAGACGAACATCGATATCATCTGTTTCTTCGCGTCATTAAAAGTCTCTACGATCATATTTGCTATCATTATAAGGCACGTGCACATGTGCCTGCCAAAAATAATAAGTTAGGATGAAATTTCTAAATATCATTAAAAGGAAATTGCGCTGGATATATTGTATCATAGGTAGACTGCATTTCCTTTATGATATTATCTACCACATTAGTTCACATACTGGAAATCTAAGATAACGCAAATGCGTAACATTTATTTTAGTAGCTATTGATCAGTGTCAATATATTTCCTTAGGTGTTATGCTATACATTCTTCAAACTATCTATTTGCATTTCACAGCTTTCATCTATACTCAAATAAATGTTTGTTCTTGTCTCCCTTGTTGCTGAAAAATTCATTTAAATTTATTTCTCATGATACTATAAATTTATACTGTACGGATTTCTACATATTTATCTGTGAAACATTATAAGGATTGAAACAAGTTGCTATATTCATAGGAAAAGTAACGGATGCAGAAAGATATAACAATAGAAAATAAAAACAGTAAGGTCCGTGTAACTCCTTCGAAAAAGTGATATACTAAAAACAAACACAGTGTACATACTTTACAATCAAGTCCACAATGGTGAACACACATTTATAAATGTCGTGTGTGTAAAGAATGAATGTCGTATTAGTTATTTGTTCTTCTTTACCACTTTAGTGTCGTCCCTGGAGTGAAGGGAATCAACACCCACATTATTTTTTTTTCCAATATCTATATCCTGGAGATATCCAGCAGACTCCGTCCACACACTCCTTCAATTTGAAGACACCTTCCTCTCACTCTTACTCACCCCTGGATCATGCCCCCTCTCATTCTTCCCCAACATAACATACTTGACAACTCTAGCCTCAACAAATAAAACAAGAAATTTATTAAAGCAAAGAGTATATGTTGGAGAAGTGTGTGTGTGTATAAGGTGTAGAATGTGTGTCGAATATTCTAATGTTAGACCAGTGATTTAGAAGCAATGTCAGTAACATCATAGTGCTTAGCACACAACAGCACCATTTATTCCGGACAGTGAACCTCACCCCGAAGATGGTTTCTCCGGCCACATGACAACTTTCTTCAATCACTCGAACAAACAGGACGCTGGTCATCCGATAGACACTGTTGATCTTGGTCTTCACTCTACCACACGGTGAAGTTACTCTGTTTCATAATCTTTGTTGACTGATAATCTTCCAATTAACTGAAATGTCACTTGGGGAAAATCTAATGAGCATACGTCTCTGATTATAACATTTCCCCTCTTTTAGAACACAACCTATTAATGTTTGTTAGGTAGATGTGTGTGTATATATGTATATATATATATATATATATATATATATATATATATATATGTCCTTAGTATGCGAGTTATTAACCTTCGGTGATGAAGCTTATCACTCATTAAACACAACACTTATGTTCATTAAATCCTGCTCAGCAGAAGCCAGGTTTCTGCGGAACAACTAGGTTCTGAGCCCCGTGTAAAACCCTCTCAGCAACCTCTGTCTTCTTTCCATGAGCCATCATTGTATAAATTTTTGAACTGCTTCTTCGTAATAAATCATCTCACACTCACGTGGAATACTCAAGGGGAACTGTAAATGGAACCTGTAGAGTAGATAACATCATCGTGATGGCAACTCAATCCTGACCGTAATTAGGTGATTGTAGGCCAATAGCAGCACTCAGATCTATAACAGAGATCCGATCTCAGTCATACGGCCAAATCGCGCATCACAATGGTCGTATGCATTGATGAATAGAGGAACGAATAAAGGAACAAAATTTCCAAACCCATTAGATGTTTTCAGCTTGTCTGCTAATTATCCACGCTTCACATCCATACAAAAGTACATGTTCTATGTACCACCTCAATACTCTTTTTCTCGTTAGAATTGACATCATTTTATTGGTCAGTATGTTTTCCTTCTGGTAATAGGCAACCTTCGCGATGATGATTCTTGTTCTAATCTCCCATCAGATGTTATGACTGTTCCGAGATAGTTGTACCAAGTACCATGTTTAAGAATATTCCCATGTACCTGTATATTACATGGTGGTATTTCTTTCTTCCTAGTGACGATTATAATCTGTGTCTTCATACAATTTAATTATACCCCTAATTGTTCACTATGTGCGACAACCAAATCTACTAAATGTTGCAGATCCTGATAATGGTCTCAAATAAACATTATATAATCCGCATATTTAATGCTATTGATGTTACGTCCGCCATCGGTGATACATCTCATATCTAATGCTATTGATATTACTTCCCTCAATGATCATTCCTCCCATCTCTAATGTTATTGATGTCACGTGCCCCAATGGTAATTCCTCTCACATCTAATGTGATTAATGTCACGGCCTTCAATGGTGATTCCTCCCATATCTAATGTTAATGATGTCACGGTCCTCAATGTTATGTCCTCTCATATCTAATGTTATTGATGTCACGTCCCCCAATGGTGGGGGAGATTCGAGATGGATTCGAGATGTGATAGATAGCTTACACATGACAGCAA
>JACEFZ010025780.1:0-35593 GCA_014155875.1 Cepaea nemoralis
TTTGTTTCCCTATTATCTTCTATTCTTAATAAACATGAAATGGGAGTCTGTGGCGAAGTGGTCAAGCGTTCTGACTCAGGCTCCGAAGGTTGTGAGTTCAATTTCGGGCCATGTCCTTCAGTTCACGAGTGCATTTTTTCGAAGACTCCTGGGGGTCGTCGCAGGAGCTACAGAGTTTGTATTTTATGCCATGCTTTCGGCAGTTCGCTGTGGAAAGAGGCTGAGCTATATGGGATAAAAACCCAGTGCAATGAACATTGAAATAAGCTAACTCAGTTACGTCCAGAGTTTATTTTGAACCTTACCTTCATAGGTGGCAGTAGTGAAGTGAAACATAGATAGTACTGATGTAAGGGAGGCAATCCTAGATGGTGCCGTCATCAAAACATTACATCGTTTCAAATCTCTGAAAGAAAGTGTATACTTCATGACATGATATTTTACTTCATTCAAATTGGTGTCATCATCACAGTGTAGGATGATGTGAAGCTTGGGGAGAGAGCTGGACAGATTCTAGGAAGGGATGATGGCCATGGCTGGAACACACACAGAGAAAATCTGATAATAGTATAACTGTAAAGTTATTTCTCTGGAGCCCATGAGACAAACAAAATAAAGGGAGGCCTGAGAACACATTGTGAATAGTGGACATATATAGTATGACAGAATCACCAAGATAGAGTTCATGAAGAGAAGTAAACAAATTCCAGCAAAACAACAGGTGTGGAAAAGACGCTGGCGCTGGATATGATAGCTCAATCATATTTGAATAAGACCTGACATGATGGAACAAGCAACACAGAGATAATCAAGCAGAGCAACCCAAGAAAAGGCAACACTCCATCAGATGAAGAATATTCTGTATACCTTACCACTGTAAAAAGGAAAAACATAAAAATGTCAAGGTTCCCTTTTTAAGTCTAGGGTGCCTTGGTCATATGATGGTAGAACCATATTTGTAAAGATCAAATGGCACTGGGTGGGTGATGTGGTCGGTATGTACTCAAGATAATCCCATATGTTCTCCATCCTCACCTTCAACAGCCAGTGAAGAGTCCTGATACTAATGGTACCAGAGTTGAGTTGAGAGGAGTCAAGAACCGACATCACAGCACTTGGGAAATTCCCAATCGTTCTCCTTCCTCATCTTCAACAGCCAGTGAAGACTCTACTTATGTGACTATTATGTTTATGTCATCTTTGTTTAGATTATGTGTTCGTCTAACCTTTCCTCGGAGTACTGAGTGTCGGCTAGATCGTCTGGGACTAACCACTATGGCCCCAATAAAAAATTCATCAGGTGGTCAGCATGGTCGAATGAATAAGAACGTGTACTGTTAAACATCCGGTGTGCTGATGCCGAGGTAAGGGGTTCAATCCTTACCCCAGACAGCTGGACTAAAATGTTGACTTCTCATCCTTGTCTTGGGGACGTAAATTACAAGTACCTCGAAGCTGGAGTGGATTCGCCTGATAGTGAGGGACACTGGTAATAGGGAAAGTTAATACACACGCAAAATTCAGTCCAGTGTTACTAGAAGTAGTGTGTATGGACTACACTAGAGTTCAAAGCGAGCGAGTGCAACAAAATAACAAAACCAAACATAAATGCATTGTCATGTAGCAGGTCCTGTGTATGACGCTGCTCTCGTCAGTTTCCTAAAAAGTCTCTCAGTTTCTTGCCATTGCTCTCATCACAGTTTCCCAAAGTCTCTCAGTTTCTTGCCATTTCTCTCGTCACAGTTTCCCAAAAAGTCTCTCAGTTTCTTGCCATTTCTCTCGTCACAGTTTCCCAAAAAGTCTATCAGTTTCTTGCCATTGCTCTCGTCACAGTTTCCAGAAAAGTCCCTCAGTTTCTTGTCATTTCTCTAGTCATGGTTTCCTGAAAAGTCTCCCAGTTTCTTGCCATTTCTCTCTTATGGGTTCTTGAAAAGTCTCTCTGCCCCGATGTGTCTCCACCTTGATGTGGGGGGGGGGGGGGGGGGGGGGGGGGGGGGGGGGGCTTGCGTTGTCCCATCGACCCCATTTGCTTGCCGATGGATGGAAAACTACATATCGGACAGCTTATGGGATAGGGACCAGACTAAGAGAGACACAATCTGCTGCTCTGCAGGGAGACTGAGGATAGCAGTCAAAAATACAAATCAGGTGCACGAAGGCAGAAGTTCTTGGTCCGGACAAAACTCTTAAGGCTCCCTCTCGAGGGCTGTGGCCTCTAAGCCACAAACCCTCGGATCTGAGAGCCGTGCCGATACCCACCTACCGAAAAATAGAGGTGTGATACTGAGCAAGCTACATGCTCAGGTCTGATACATGTTCGAAGGCTCTCAGCTGGGGGATATGAGAGATTCCCGGATGAGAGGGCCAGGCCGTTTCTCATTCACTGCTGCACGAAGGTAAGGTGCTGAGCCGGCAGCACATGTAGCCTACCTCATGAGCAAGTACAAAAAGTCAGAAAAGTGCCCCAGTCGAAGGAAATGGTTACGAAAACTGTCTGTATCTAACTCATAGAGAGTGTAGACAAAAGTGGAAGAACGTCTCAATGACGCGAAATGGAACGCACGGCGAGCGAACCTATTGCGTGGTCCGAAGTCAAAAGCAAAAGCTTACCGAGTGGATGTCGCTCGCAGTCTGACCGCTCCTGGTGTGTGCTTGAGATGCCCAACATATGGAAGTGAGGAACTAAAGCAGCCATGAGCAGGACGTGGCAACTCCTCGGGTGAGCCCAGTCTCAGAGCAATATGTGCCGGCTCTGCAATTATGGAAGCCTCCTTGGATAGCGAGGGAATGCCCATGGTCTGCCCCTGCCTTCCCTTGAGGGCCGACCGCGATATTGTTGATCGTCCTATCTTGACCAGCTGAGATGTGGGCGACATCACAACAGTCCAACGTGCCTCGAAACCAGAGGAAGGCTAACCTCATTTAAAAATGCCCGCCGGAAGTCGGAAGTGTCGTCCTACGGGTGGCAAACTAAAAATTGACACTACGCAATTACGTCCGAGTGAAATGTCTCGTCCGAATGTCTCTCGTGCTAGGAACAGCTCTGACTATCTAGTTTCCGAATGCCGCTCTTTTTCGGAACAGCTCTGACTAGGTAGTTTTCCGAATGTCTGTCGTGCCTGGAACAGCTCTGACAGGCGCAACGACAAGCACATGTCCGAAAACTCGCTGAGTGGATACCGTCTGCAAACCTGTCTGGTTTGTGCGGGAATGGCCCGGGGCAAATGAAATGACCAATATATTGAAGTGAGGATTTAAAGCAGCCATGAGCAGGACGTGACAATTCCCTCGGTGAACCCAGCATCAGGGCGCTATGTGTCGGCCCTGCAACTATGGAAGCAACCTTGGATGGCAGAAAATGCAATGGACTGTCCCTTCCTTCCTTTGAGGGATATCCGTTGTCTTCGACCGTTCAAACTTGGCCAGCTGGGTTGTAGATGGCACCACAAAAGTGAGAGTCTCCCAGGAATGCTACCTGGTCAAAAAAGCACGCTGTAGCCGGATGTGTTGGCCTACGGGTTTCGGCCCAAGGGCGCATAACAGACACACTGCAATCACATCTGAAAAAACACTCCGGATGAACGAAAAGAAGAAGAAGAAGAAGGAGAAAAGTCTCTCATCATGGTTTCCCAAAATGTCTCTCAGTTTCTTGACATTTCTGTCGTCATGGTTTCCCAAAAAGTCTCTCAATTTCTTGCCATTTCTCGTCAGTTTCCCAAAGAGTCTCTCAGTTTCTTGCCATTTCTCTCATCCCATATTCCAGAAACGTCTCTCCGTTTCCTGCCATTTCTCTCATCACGTTTTCCAGAAAAGTCTCTCAGTTTCTTGCCATTTCTCTTGTCATGGTTTCCCAAAGAGTCTCAGTTTCTTGCCATTTCACTCGTCACGGTTTCCCGAAAAATCTCCCAGTTTCTTGCCATTTCACTCGTCATGGTTTTCTAAAAATTCTCTCAGTTTCTAGCCATGTCTCCCGCCTCACGCCCAAGGTGTCTGTAATAATCTGTGTCCATCTTCCTGCTGGTTGACCCATGCTTCTTATTCCAGGAACCAGGCCTTCCATCTCTGTACTCTCCAAACCACTGTGACATTTAATATCATCATCATCATCAAGTGTCCTGCCAGCTGGTATAGGCGTTCATAGCTCTCCACAGATCTCGGTCTTTGGTGTTCTGGATCAACTCTGCTGATGATATTCCTCCATGCCACCATTTCAATACATCCAGCATCACTTCTCTTGGTCTGCCTCTGCCTCTTTTTTTTTTTTGCGCTTGCTTGCTTTGGACTCAAGCATAGTCCGTACACACTATTTATAGTGGTGATGGACTGAATTTTGCATGTGGATTAGCTTTCCCTATTAACAATGTCCCTCACCAACAGGCGAACCCACTCCGACTTCAGAGGTACTTTTAATTTACGTCCCGAAGTCAAGGATAGCAGGTCAACATTTTAGTCCAGCTGTCCGGTGTACGGGTTGAACCCTTAACCTCTGCATTAGTACACCGGATGTTTAAGAACACACGTTGTTACCCATTCGACCACGCTGACCTGCAGCCTCTGCCTCTCTTCCCCTTGATCTTTCCAGTTATCAAAATGTTCTCCAATGTCTCTCTTCTCATCATATGACCAAAGAAAGCTGTTTGTCTCTTTCTTATTGTGTATATAATGTTCTAGTTTCATTATCCACTTTCAGACAATCGTTATTAGTTACCCTGGCAGTCCAAGGAATCGCAACATTCGTCTCAAGAATCACATCTCTCTTGCTTCTAAGTGGGAGTCTCTGTGGCGAAGTGGTCAAGCCGTTTGACTTGGACTCCGAAGGTTGTGGGTTCGATTCCAGGCCGCATCCTTTGGTTCACGAGTGAAATTTTTCGGAGACTCCTGTGGGTTGTCGCTGTTGCTACAGAATTCGTGCTTGGTGCGACGCTTTTCGCGCTGTGGTAAGAGACCGAGCCATATGAGATAAAACCCAGTGCAATGAAGTCGACCCTGTCAACTTTTAAGCGACTCTTTTTTATAAATTAAGGGAACTAAAAATTAAATTATGCAGTTATACATGCAGTATAAAGCTGTTATATGATGAGAACAATATAAAATAACACAAAGTAATGCAGCTTTACAGAGCAGAATTACGAACAATACAAGGATGTTGCGGCGACTAGCCTTCATCAGTAAACAAATACAAAAAACACAACATATAATCACGGAGAAGACCCTCCAGTGACTACATTAGGGCATAAGAACAGGATGAGAAGAATAAAAAGTTGGAATAATGAGAACAATAAAGAGAAAACTGAAAATTTGCAAAAAATTTTTAACTACTTATTCTGAGTCCCAGGCTGTGATACTGAAATGCATTTCACTTTGATACTCTTATATAGACAGCTGTGGGAGTCTGTGGGTCATGGGGACCAGGGGATGGGATGGCAACGGTTCAGTGAAGATCCCAGGTAAATGAGTGAAAGTGGTACATGAAACAAGACGGAGGAAGGTAAAGTGGGAAACTGGAAGCAATGGAGATGTGTTGGTGGTCCGAGAGTGAAAACTAAGAAGCAGTGCCCTGGTGGATGTGCATATAATGCATGAGCGGGTGCCAGTGAAAGGTTGCCATAGTGGACAAATATTAAAAAGCAATGAAGTTGCACCTAAGTATGATGGTGATAATAACGAGACTCATTTTATGTGCTCATTATTGTGTACACCAAGAGAGTCCTAAAGTCTGGGTGGGTTGATATGCATACTGCTGCACACATCAACAAACATTCATACAACCTTATAAATACATATGTATATGGTATATATTAATACAACCTTATACATACATATGTATATGAAAAGAATACAAATAATTATTTACGTATGAGATGCAATCCAGGCAATACTGTCAGCAATGATGGCGCATAATTTCGCCAGGCTTCTCTCTAAGTTTTTGTCCTGATTTAAAAAAAAAAAAAAAACCAGATTGTACATCTGCCTTGAAACTTGGTGGAACCTGTAACTTGGTATAAATTGTAACTAAGGTTAACAGTTAAAATTGCAATTATATTGGCATGGAAAAATAACATCAATAGAATTGACCAAAAACACCACGGACTGAGATCTGCATAGATACATGAATGCCTATGCTATTTAACACGGCACATGATGATAGTCACTACAAGATGTAAAAGGCAGTGTCATGTCTGTTATTCTGCCCTTTTTACCAATCATGTCACACAAGAAGTTATCAATTTCATTCTCACATTTCTTATTACATGACTGTAAAGCAGTAAAAGAAACCAAAACAGGAAGAGATTTCTTGTAACAGTAGTCAATCTATTTTCTTTGAACACATAAAGGAAGGAGAAAACTAAGAGTTGGAAAAATGACAGCTAAACACATTTGTTGCAGGAGTGTCCAACATATGTAGAACAGAGAAAACTATTTTGGCCAACACCCGCTCCATTTAAAGACGCTCCATTTCAAGACGCTCCATTTCAAGACAAACTCTACGAAGATGTCAACAAGCTAAAATTGACTGGTTTTTTTTTTTTTTTTTGATATATTCATGTCGACATCTGAAGGTGTACAAAGAAGAAAAAAGCACAAGCATAGTCAAAATAAGAAACAATCTGACTAACCCTAGCAACCAAAAGGAGCCATCTTATTCAATAACACAGCATTTAATAGAATATGGGCTTGTGGCAGACAGAGGATTTCAGTTTGCTATTAATCGCACATACCCAAAAGCTACTGAGTTGTGCTGAGGTGTCTGCTATACAAATTAACTAAACCATAATTATGCAAACAAAAAGACATGACAGTCCCTTTAAAACTACCGTGGTGACATTGAAAGACATGACAATCCATTTTCTTTATTTCGGTTGAAAGGATTCATTAATCTCATCATCTCATCTCATCTTGTTCCTCTTGTACCTTGCGGTGTCGAGGTGAAGTATAAACAGTGGGAGAGTGCCCGCTTATGGGCTTCATGTATCGATATTCCCATGGACTCTGTTATTCCCTGCGTCCATCGTTTACGTGGTCGGCCTCTTCCTCCCTCTGGTCTGTACATCATTGCTTGTTGTGGTATACTGTTAGTTGGTAACCTACTTGCATGGCCAAACCATTTGACTTGCTGCCTTCTAATAAAATCTAGTGCAGATACAACCTCCACTTTAGTCCTGATTTCATCATTTCTGATCTTATCTCTTCTTGATACATTGAGTATTCTTCTGTTGTGATTTTTCTTTTCTCTTTTTCTGTCAATGTTCAGGTTTGGCATTGGTAACATAGGGATGGTAGGAAGATTGTGTTGTAAAGTGCTTTCTTAGTAGTTATTGATACATGTTTGTTCTTTAGTATTGGTGCCATTTGTCCAATGAGTTGGTTTGCCTTATTGCATCTATTTTCGATCTCGTCTTCTGATTTGCCATTTGATGATACTATACTTCCTAGGTACTTGAAACTCTTTACTTATTTCAAGGGATGTTCATTTAGGTGAATCGTTGTTGCTTTTTCTTCTTTAGTTAGTCATTACCTCTTTTACTTGTGCTAATTTTCATGTTATGTTCTCTACACATTTTATTTAGACTATTCATGTGGTCTTGTAATTCAGCTTCTGATTTTGCTATTAGTGCTTGGTCATCCGCAAACAGTAAGTTCTCTAATGGTTAGATTTGCAGATGGTTCTTCTTCTGTGCTCTCGTCATGCTGTGTTCTTGTTTGGCTGGTTTCTTTACATATGTTGTCTATATATGTTATGAATAAGAGAGGGAACAGGACACAACCAAGGATTCATTACGCTACTTTATTACATATTGCACTTTTTTCTGTAAATGCTCTTGATGAGATAAAGCTAATTATGCCAGGCAATAAATTGTGCAATGCAATGTTTGTGTCTTCGTTATTCAAAAGAAGAACCAGTAAAAATACATAGTTAACTTCCAGCTAATGCATCAAGGAAAATATATGAGCAAGACACATGTTAACAAATACTTCTTTTTCTTCATCTCCTCATCCCTCCGTACTTCAAATCCTTTTCCTCAATTTTTTCTTCATCTCCTCCACCTCTCTCTTCTACTTCTTTCTTGTCCTCCTCCACCTTGTTTATTTTTCTTCCTTCTTCTACTTCTGCCTTGTCCTCCTCCTCCATGTTTTTCTTCCTTCTACTTCTGCCTCGTCCTCCTCCTAAACTCAAGTATCCATTCAAGAACTCAGTGTGTTGAAATGATGCCCTGTGAAGGTTATCAAGAGACACAAAGATGATAAAACCACAAACAACAAGTGGCCGGTGTTTGAACTCCATGCTCCACAGGGAGCAGAGATACACAAAGATACAACATGTCTCTTACACAGAGCTGTGAGGCATACGTCAGAATGTCTTCAACTATAACATAATCAGGTAGATTTGTCCTTGTGTGGGCTCCGGCAAACCAGCTTATCAGGTCACTGGCTTCTTCCAGATATCTGTGAATGTTAAACAGGCAATTCATATTCTATGTTCATCCAAATATCTATAAATGTTAAACAGACAATTCAAGATGCTATGTTAGTCCAGATATCTCATCTCATCTCATCATGTTCCTCTTGTACCTTGCGGTGTCTAGGTGAAGTATAAACTTCGTGAGAGTGCCCAATTATGGGCTTCATATATCGATATTCCCATGGACTCTGCTATTCCCTCCATCCAACGTTTACATCCAGATATCTATAATTGTTAAACAGACAATTCAAGATTCTATGTTCATCCAAATATCTATCAATGTTAAACAGACAATTCAAGATTCTATGTTCATCCAAATATCTATGAATGTTAAACAGACAATTCAAGATTCTATGTTCATCCAAATATCTATGAATGTTAAACAGACAATTCAAGATTCTATGTTCATCCAAATATGTCTAAATGTTAAACAGGCAATTCACGATTCTATGTTCATTCAGATGTCTGTAAAGGTTAAACTGGCAATCCAGGATTCTTCTTCTTCTTCTTCTTCTGCGTTCATCCGGAGTGTTTTTTCAGACGTAATTGCACTGTGCCAATTTTATTTGCACCCTTAGGCCAGCACATCCGACTTCTGTGGGCATTTGTTGACCGGGTTAGCCTTCCTGGGTATCCAGGATTCAATGTTCATCCAGATATCTGTAACCATGAAACAGCCAGGAGAAACAGCACATGGTACATCCTGTTAGAGATGGAAAGATATGGAGAAGCCGGCCAGGCACTTGTTGATGCTGACCATGATATGTAATGAAATTGACAATTTTCTCTTTTATGTAATGAAATTGTCACTTTTCTCTTTTATGTAATGAAATTGTCACTTTTCTCTTTTATGTAATGAAATTGTCTGCAAGGTGTGGAATGCGCCTGGCCCTGCAGCCAGCAGGGTTAGGATCGGCTAGCCTCTCCCAAGAAGGGTGAAGAGCGAAAATTAGTAGCCTGCCAATGACCCGCAGACTACACAAGTCAACCCCCACCTCCACATGGTGCAGACCGGGCAACCATGACCGCGAGGTCATGGGCTAACGGGGCTATGGCTCGCCATAGGGGATGGACTCCCAGTGGTCAGATTAGTGTCCTAAACCTGCGACTGGCCTAGCAAGCCGGCAGGGGATCTTCATACTGCTCGTAGAAAAACTAAGAAGTATAAACAGACTGATCAGAAATGAAGAAATCAGGACTAAAGTGGGGGTTAAAGAAGCTAGATTTTATTAGAAAGCAGCAAATCAAATAGTTTGGCCATGCAAGTAGGTTACCAGTCAACAGCATACCACAACAAGCAATGATGTACAGACCAGATGGAAACAGAGGAAGAGGCCGACCGCGTAAACGTTGGACGGAGGGAATAGCAGAGTCCATGGGAATATCGATATATGAAGCCCATAATTGGGTACTCTCACAATGTTTATACTTCACCTTGACACCGCAAGATACAAGAGGAACATGATGAGATGAGATGAGTAATGAAATTGTCACTTTTCTCTTGTATGTAATGAAATTGTCACTTTTCTCTTTTATGTAATGAAATTGTCACTTTTCTCTTTCATCCCTTATCCCTCATTGGGGCATCAGCCCTCAACCAACTCACCCCAAGCCCTCCTATCCTTAGCTATCCTATGCAGCTCTGTCCATTTCCTCCCCATTTTATCATTTCTGCCTCTACTTCTCTTCTCCATGTGTTTTTGGGTCTTCCGCTATTTCTTTTGTCCTGTGGATTCCAGAAACTCACCTCAGCGAAAGTATAGCCTTCAAAATCAGAGGCTACCAGTGTTACCGATATGACCGAAAGGACTGGTGTAAGGGTGGGATACTGACCCTTGTAAAAAATATGGAATAGGCATCATCACTGCTTCCCACATTGAAGTTTACATGGAAGGGGCCGAATATCAAACACTTAAACTTAAGACAGGCAATACAGACCTTCATCTGATCAATTACTACTGTCCAAGTGACCGCCCACAGGCACTGGACACACTATCATTAAAAGAAATGATTGTGTGTAGTGATTTCAACAGCCACTCGCAGAGCTGGGGCTATGATCACATGGACCAGAGAGGAGAGAGACTGGAAGACTGGCAGGAAAAAACAGTCACTGAACTTTGAAAGAGACACAAGGAAGCTGTTGAAGCTAATAAAACAACTTAACGATGAGGGCACAGGGAGAAACTCAAACATTGCACTACATTAAGACGGAAACATCTTAACAGGAAAGCAAGCAGATTACCATTTTGCGGACTCATTCGCACAAGATAACAATATCGAAATTAATCCAGAGAAGCAACAACAGATTCGAGAAAAATGGCACCTATCACAATCAGCAAACTGGAGCTAGCCATATCAAACTGAAAATGAGAAAGTCACCAGGAGCTGATGGTATCTCCAATGAAATGATCAGGAACCTAGGAACAGAGGCCAAAGCAAAGCTGTTGCAGATCTTCAATAACAGCTGTACCTTAGGCAGTGTTCCACAAACCTGGAGAGAAGCAATCATGATACCCCTCCTAAAATCAGGGAAAGATAGTTCCATTGCCTCCAGCTACAGACCAATTAGCCTCACCAGCTGTCTCTGCAAAACAATGGAGCGCATCATCAATCACAAACTGCAGTGGTACATTGAAAGTAAAAACATCCTTGTGCCACAGCAGGCTGGCTTTAGGCAGCGCTGCTCTACGGAAGATCAGACAACATACCTCTCTCAAGAAATTGAGGATGCATTCCAAGAGAATAAGCTGGTGCTTGCAGCATGGATAGATCTGAAGAAAGCCTCTGACAAAGTCTGGAAAGAAGGTCTGATGAAGAAACTGAGAAACTGTAAAGGCAATGGAAGAAATACAAATGGGCGAAAGTATACTTGCCCTTGCCCAACAGAAGAGGCAGAGTCCAGATAGACGGACTCAAGAGCAAGAAAGTACTACTGCGTCACAGTGTTCCCCAGGGCAGAGTCTTGTCCCCCAGACTTTTCTAATCTTCATCAATCATCTTGTTGCTAATCTACCGCATGGAATTAAAGCGGCAATGTATGCTGATGACCTGATTCTAAGGAGCACAAATGAACATGTATCAGTGGCCACCATCGCTACAAAGAGCTGTAGATGCATTTGTTGCATGGGCAAATTGATGGTATGTCAGCATAAACACTGACAAGTGCAGCGCCAAATGACTCTGCAGAGAAACCACCGATCTGCCCACAGTTGGTATCCCCCTGGAAACTATTCCAGAACGAACTCCATGGAAAGATGAACATAGACTATCACTACTAATCTAGACAAAAGTGAGAGGAATATTTGACAAGGAAGAACAGAACAGTGTACAGTGCAGAACAGCCACTCTCAGCTTTCTTGATGAAGAATACCTACAGGACCTCTGGATCCGAGTCTACATAGATGGGTCAGCACAAAATGCTGTTCAAAATTGAAGAGCATGAGTGTACATAGAATACCCAAATAATACTAGGGACACTGCCAGAGTACCAACAGGAAAGTACTGCCATATCTATGATGCTAAAATTGAGGAATCAAGATAGCAACAGAGAAATCACTAAATACCAGCCATGGTACACAACCTGTGGTGCTTTTGACAAATGCAAAATCAGTACTCGAGGTGCTCCTGTCTGGGAAATTGCCAGTACTAAGGACACTACTTTTTGAACTTAGCAGTCGTGTCACAGGATAAAGTAACTTGTCAGTCGATCAATGATAACCAAACCCGACATTATTTTGCTAACACAATTGACGCTTTTATGGTGAACAAACTGAGGACAATACGTCTGTACAGATTCTCGACACCTGGTCAACAGTGTGTATGAGATCAAAGGGAGTCACGTAGAGTTGTCTACACATAGTCGACAAGTTTGATGACAGGATGTTATTCGAGAGGTGTGTACTGGCGACATTTGTCTACCAAACGGAAGTGGGTCGTTGCAAGTGATAGACAGAATGCCTGCTAGAAGTCAGAAGGATTATGTAAGGGGAGAAAGGTCTTTGGCTTACAGACAACCCGGATATTTGTTGGATGAGACAAAGAACTCCACAGATGAAAAGGAAAATTGACAGCTAATTGACTCTGGTTAGTCTGGAAACAGGAGGACAAAGCCAGATTCTGGACTGATTGGCGTCTGGACTTTCCGGTGACTCACTCAAGCACCTATATAAAACCCAGTGCAGTAAACAGGTGGATGGAGTCGAGGAAAACATTCTGAAGTGTAGAATTGGGGATAATTCCCAGTTGTGGTATATTAGAGGGACTAGCCTATCTTAGTAGGGATAGTTATCCACGGACATAGATCCAATCGGATTGCCTAGTTTCTCGAGTAACAACAGGAATAGAAATATGGTTCCATGTACAGTTCCCCTTGAGTGTTCTACGTGAGTGGGAGAGGGTTTACTTCGAAGAAGCAGTTTCAAAGTTTGACACAATGATGGCTCAGCATCTGAAGACAGAGGTTGCTGAGAGGCCGCTACATAGGGCTTATACCCAAGTTGGTTTGCGGGAACCTGGCTTCTGCTGAGTGGAATTGTATGAACAGAAGTGTTGTGTTTAATGAGTGATAAGCTTCATCACCGAAGATTAATAACTCGCATACTAAGGACATATATATATATATATATATAGCTATATACACATCTACCTAACAAACATTAATAGGTTGTGTTCTAAAAGAGGGGAAAATGTTATAACCAGAAACTAATAAACAGTAGAGTTTCCCCAAGTGACATTTCAGTTAATTGGAGAACTATCAGTTCAAACAAATATTAGGAAACAGAGTAACTTCACCGTGTGGTGGAGTGGAGACCAAGATCAACAGTGTCTATCGGATTACCAGCATCCTGTTTGTTCGAGTGATTGGAGAAAGTCGTCATCTTCTGGGTGAGGTTCACTGTCCGGAAAAAATGGTGCTGTTGTGTGCTAAGCACTATGATGTTACAGACTTTGCTTCTAAATCACTGGTCTACCATTAGAATACACGTCACACATTCTACACCTTATACACACATACACTTCTCCTACATATACTCTTTGCTTTAATAAATTTCTTGTTTTTATTTGTTGAAGCGAGAGTTGTCAAGTATGTTATGTTGGGGAAGAATGAGAGGGGGCATGATCCAGGGGTGAGTAAGAGTGAGAGGAAGGTGTCTTCAGATTGAGGGAGTGTGTGGACGGAGTCTGCTGGATATCTCCAGAATAGAGATATTGAATTAAAACAAATGTGGGTATCGATTCTCTTCACTCCAGGGACGACACTAAAGTGGTAAAGAAGAACAAGTAACTAATACGACATTCATTCGTTACACACACAATACATTTATTGGGGGCTCGTAAACATGATCTTTGGACAGCAGGATCTTTAGACAACGGGATCTTTTAACACGGGATCTTTAGTTAGAGGATGGAGATATCCTATTAGTGAGAATCCAGCTAGAGTGAATGTGGATAGGTGTTAGGACTTATCTTACCTGTTCACACTTCACACGTCTGCATAGGTCTGTGGTCCTGATTCTACTCTTGTCACTGAGTGATTGTGTTGTGTTGTATGGTGTGTTATAAATATATAGATTAATAGTATTTGGTCATTAGCTATATATTGGTTTAGAGATAATCTATACTCTATCTGTTGAGTTACCTCTCTGTAAAATGGCCACTCCTAGATTAACTACGGCGGAACTTAGGGCAAAGGGGGAAGAAATAGGATTGTCGGGTTCTGCACTAACAGATTACATACAGGAAGTGGAGAGGGAATATCGTCAAGCAGAAAGGGAAGATCGAAAGGCCGAGTTGGAATTGAGAAGGATGGAGGCAGAGCAAGCAGCTAAGAAATTGGAAGCAGAACAAGCTGCTAGGCAACTTGAGGCTGAGCAAGCCATGAGAAGGCTGGAAATAGAAGCTAAAAAATTGGAAGCAGAGCAAGCTGCTAAGTTACTTGAGGTTGAGCAAGCTGCTAAGCAACGGGAAGCGGAGCAAGAGGCTCAGAAAAGGGAGCATGAGTACCGGATGCGGGAACTCGAGCTCAAGAGGCAATCTAGTGGGGAAACTGAGGGAGCAGTGGGAGGTTCCTCTCTCCCTGGCTCAACACCAGTAAGTGGACATAGCTACCATGCTATGAAGTTCCCTCTAGCGATCTACGAGGAGGACAAAGAGAAGATTGACCAGTACCTTCAACGCTTCGAGGCTATGTCAGTTGCTATGGGTCTGGAGCGTGACAAATGGAATCTCAAGCTATCCCAGGGATTACGCGGGACCGGTTACGAGGTTTATTCTCGCCTGCCACCAGGACATGAGAACAATTATGACGAGTTGAAGACGGCTTTGCTTAAACGTTTTGAAGTTACGTCCCATACCTACCGGAAAAAATTTCGAGGAGCGAAACGAGAACCGGGGGAGTTGTTCGCCGCCTATAGTCTGCGTCTGAAAGCATATCTCCATAAGTGGATGGATTTGGCTGGGTTTGCGCATGACTATGAGAGTCTGGAAGAGCTCACGGTAGTCGACCAGATGCGGAAGCAAATGTCGAAACCTCTCAGGACATTCTTGGGAGAACAAGGGGCGGAACGAATCGACATGGTGACGAAATTGGCAGAACGGTTCGTCGAGGTCCATGGGGAGGCAACAGAGAACATTTCTACAAACACCAAAAGTCAGGAAAAACATAACCTGAAGAAAGCAAAAAGCACAGGAACTAAAAAGGCGGAACCATATGTCAAAACTTCAGAGGAGAGTTCGGAGAAGACAAAGGGGGAATGCAAGAAAATTTCGAGCTCTACACATAAACGACCATGGTCGGAGAAGTGGTGTTCGATTTGTAAGTCACCTTCTCACAATACGAGGGATTGCAAATCGAAGGCTAAGAACCCTCACTTCGCGGCATGTCAAGTGACTTCAACGCAGGTGGACACTGACAATGCCAAGGTCGACAAGGAAGCTCACCACCAGGAGAGCTCACTCAAGTCCGGCACAAGAAAATCTAGGACAGGGAAAAGGTGCAAACATTGCAGGTCGAATACACACAATGCTATTGACTGCAGGGGAAAGTCAGGAGACACTCAATTCGTCGTGTGCCCGGAAAACCTAAGGTGGAGCCCACCGAAACAGGTCCGAGGCCGAAGAAAGAGACTCCAGACCAGGAAAAACCACCTGTAGTGGAATTGGTAGAAGTTAACGGTCGTCAAATGGAGTGTTTATACGACACAGGACTGGACGGGGAGGCCGTGATTTCTGCGGATCTGGTACATCCAGAACAATTCACAGGTGAAACCATGGAGATACAGCCTGCACAGAAGAGTGCTGTAGCCATGAAATTGCCCATTGCCAGAGTGGAGATTCGGTCAAGATATGTCACCGGCACCATCAAGGCCGCGGTGTTGACTGATCCCATTTTTCCCGTAATCCTCGGTTGCCGGTATGTCTTTCTGGGAATGCCCAGGGAGCCAATCCATATGGGAGCAATTCAGACTCGCTCTCAGACGAAAACGGATGAGGCAGAAGCCAATGTGACTAACCCACTGCCAGGGGAGTTGCGAACTGCCCAGAGTGAGGATGCTACTCTACGTCCTTGCTACAAAAAGCTGCAGAAAAGTGCTGATCCACCCAAACGGGGGCAGTACTATATGAAGAATAGGATACTCTACAGGAGAGCCGGAAGGGGAGACAACCTACATGGTCAGTTGGTGGTCCCAAAGGCCCATCGTTCCCAGATTCTTCATATGGGGCATACCATCTCATTCAGTGGGCATATGGGTATTGCCGCCACGATGCAGCGAATTTCCTGCCATTACTATTGGCCGGGAATTACAGGTGATGTGCGTCGGTATGTGAAGTCATGCCCTGAGTGCCAGAGGGTGGCACCGAAACACTGGACAGCGCCGGTGGTCTTGGGTGAAATGCCCATCATGAACTCTCCTTTCGAGAGGGTAGCCATCGATATTGTGGGTCCACTTCCTAGGACTAGGAAGAGGAACATGTACATACTCACCATGGTGGATTGCTGTACTATGTGGGGTGAAGCCATACCGTTGACCAAGATTGACTCGAAACGAGTGGCGGACGCACTGATGGAGGCCTTTACTAGATTAGGCTTTCCTGATCAAATACTGACGGACAATGGGTCCCAGTTTTGTGGAAAACTTATGGAGGAGGTATTTAGGGTGTTCCACTCTAACCATATCCATACCAGCCCTTACCACCCTCAAGCCAATGGACAAGTAGAGCGTTTCAACGGCACGTTGATGACAATGCTCAGGAAACTAGCGCAGGAAAAACCTGATAGGTGGATGAATATATCCCAGCAGCACTCTTTGCCTATCGGGAAGTTCCTCATGGCTCAACAGGACTACCACCCGCTACGTTGCTGTTTGGTCGTCCAATCAAAGGACCGTTGGAAGCCATGTTGTGGAGTTGGACTGAAGAGGGGACATCAGAAGAAGTGATCTCTTCTTACAGATATGTGGAGGAACTGAAAGAAAAACTTCACAAGGGATGGACTCTGGCGAATCAAAACTTGAAAAAGGCCAGAAAAAGACATGCGGCTTACTACAATTGTAGGTCGAAAGACACATCTCTAGAGGTGGGAGACAAAGTATTGTTGCTACTCCCAACGGGAAACAACAAACTGGAGATAGGTTGGCAAGGACCATTTCCCGTGGAAAGGGTGATATCCAGAACGAACTATCAGATCCGGATACGGGGAAAGTCGAAGATTTTCCATATCAATCTCTTGCGGAAATACGAAGAGAGACCAGGAGAAAAAGCAGCTCACCTCCTGGCAATGGCAGTTGCAGTGGAGACAGAAGTGGGAACCAACGAGGGAAGGGAATATCCCATGGTACACCAGGAAACCTACAAGGATGTACAAGTGAACCCTGATCTGACTTCCAGGAGAGGGAAAAGATTACCCAGGTTCTCGAGTCTCATAAGGAGATACTGACTGATAAACCAGGACGAACGAGGTTGGTGGAGTTCGAGATGACTTTGACCACTCAAGAGCCTGTTCGCCAAAAGGTTTACCCAGTGCCATTCTCTAAGGAAAAGGCCCTGGAGGAGGAAATACAGAAACTGTTGGAGGATGACGTGATTGCACCTTCCACATCCCCATACAATGCGGGGGTAGTTTTGTTACGAAAACCAAGTGGAGAACACCGGTTGTGTATAGACTACCGACTTCTGAACAGCCATACACAATTTCAGGTGGAACCTTTGCCGAATCCAACTCAGTTATTTGCGAGGCTCCATAAGGCAAGGTATTTCTCTAAGGTGGATCTGAGTCGCGGGTATTATCAGATTCCGGTCAAACCAGAGGTTAGACCGCTACTGGCCTTCAGTACCCCCAGTGGACATTATGAATTCAAGGTCATGCCATTTGGACTCAGCAATGCACCTAGTGTGTTTACTCGCATGATGAGGACTTTACTAGATCCTTTAAAGGATCCGTCCATCATCTCATTCATGGATGATATTCTGATTTCCAGTGACAGTTTGGATGACCATTTACAATCCTTGGAAAGTGTTTTCAATAGGCTCAAGGAAGCAGGGCTTACAGCTCGCCCAACCAAGTGCATGATCGGCTACCAGACTCTGGAATTTCTAGGTCACACCATCACTCCAGGACACATTGTCCCAGAGGAAAAGAACCTAGAGAAAATCAGAACTGCTCCAAGGCCAAAAACGAAGAAGGATGTGCGATCGTTTCTCTGGTTGTGTGGGTTCTACCACAAATTTATCCCACATTTCACAGAACTGGGAGCTCCTTTAACAGAAACCTTGAAAAAGGGATTCCCAGACCAAATAGTTTGGACACCAGAATGTGAGAGTGCCTACAGTCAGTTGAAGGAGGCCTTGGTCAGCAAACCTGTGTTACAGCTCCCGGACCTTTCCAAATCATTTGTGTTGAGAACGGATGCAAGTGGGATTGGGATTGGGGCAGCTTTGTTACAGGAAGGAAAAGACGATGCTTCAGTTTTGAAACCAGTGGCATACGCAAGCAAGAAACTTCTCCCGGCTGAGATGAATTATTCGACCGTTGAGAGAGAGTGTTTGGCTCTGTACAAAAATTCCAGCCTTATTTGTATGGAGTTCAGTTTCGAGTTCAGTCGGATCATCAACCTTTGATATTCCTGGCCACTTCTCAGAAGCTCAACGCCCGTTTGATGCGGTGGTCGTTGCTACTTCAGCCATACCAATTTACAGTGGAGTATATACCTGGGAAGGAAAATGTTGGAGCTGATTTCCTGTCTAGACATCCAGCTCCTGAAGAAGAGGAATAGATCATCTGGATCGAACCTCCAAGAAGAAAGAGTTGTTGCGGACTACTCTCTTAGGAGGGGGCCTATGTCACAGGATAAAGTAACTTGTCAGTCGATCAATGATAACCAAACCCGACATTATTTTTCTAACACAATTGACGCTTTTATGGTGAACAAACTGAGGACAATACGTCTGTACAGATTCTCGACACCTGGTCAACAGTGTGTATGAGATCAAAGGGAGTCACGTAGAGTTGTCTACACATAGTCGACAAGTTTGATGACAGGATGTTATTCGAGAGGTGTGTACTGGCGACATTTGTCTACCAAACGGAAGTGGGTCGTTGCAAGTGATAGA
Source organism: Cepaea nemoralis (assembly GCA_014155875.1). Classification (NCBI taxonomy): domain Eukaryota; kingdom Metazoa; phylum Mollusca; class Gastropoda; order Stylommatophora; family Helicidae; genus Cepaea; species Cepaea nemoralis. Next base: position 19,070 of record JACEFZ010025780.1, read on the forward strand.
CAGAATGCCTGCTAGAGGTCAGAAGGATTATGTAAGGGGAGAAAGGTCTTTGGCTTACAGACAACCCGGATATTTGTTGGATGAGACAAAGAACTCCACAGATGAAAAGGAAAATTGACAGCTAATTGACTCTGGTTAGTCTGGAAACAGGAGGACAAAGCCAGATTCTGGACTGATTGGCGTCTGGACTTTCTGGTGACTCACTCAAGCACCTATATAAAACCCAGTGCAGTAAACAGGTGGATGGAGTCGAGGAAAACATTCTGAAGTGTAGAATTGGGGATAATTCCCAGTTGTGGTATATTAGAGGGACTAGCCTATCTTAGTAGGGATAGTTATCCACGGACATAGATCCAATCGGATTGCCTAGTTTCTCGAGTAACAACAGGAATAGAAATATGGTTCCATGTACAGTTCCCCTTGAGTGTTCTACGTGAGTGGGAGAGGGTTTACTTCGAAGAAGCAGTTTCAAAGTTTGACACAATGATGGCTCAGCATCTGAAGACAGAGGTTGCTGAGAGGCCGCTACATAGGGCTTATACCCAAGTTGGTTTGCGGGAACCTGGCTTCTGCTGAGTGGAATTGTATGAACAGAAGTGTTGTGTTTAATGAGTGATAAGCTTCATCACCGAAGATTAATAACTCGCATACTAAGGACATATATATATATATATATATATATATATATATATATATATATATATATATATATATATATATATATATATATATATAGCTATATACACATCTACCTAACAAACATTAATAGGTTGTGTTCTAAAAGAGGGGAAAATGTTATAACCAGAAACTAATAAACAGTAGAGTTTCCCCAAGTGACATTTCAGTTAATTGGAGAACTATCAGTTCAAACAAATATTAGGAAACAGAGTAACTTCACCGTGTGGTGGAGTGGAGACCAAGATCAACAGTGTCTATCGGATTACCAGCATCCTGTTTGTTCGAGTGATTGGAGAAAGTCGTCATCTTCTGGGTGAGGTTCACTGTCCGGAAAAAATGGTGCTGTTGTGTGCTAAGCACTATGATGTTACAGACTTTGCTTCTAAATCACTGGTCTACCATTAGAATACACGTCACACATTCTACACCTTATACACACATACACTTCTCCTACAAATACTCTTTGCTTTAATAAATTTCTTGTTTTTATTTGTTGAAGCGAGAGTTGTCAAGTATGTTATGTTGGGGAAGAATGAGAGGGGGCATGATCCAGGGGTGAGTAAGAGTGAGAGGAAGGTGTCTTCAGATTGAGGGAGTGTGTGGACGGAGTCTGCTGGATATCTCCAGAATAGAGATATTGAATTAAAACAAATGTGGGTATCGATTCTCTTCACTCCAGGGACGACACTAAAGTGGTAAAGAAGAACAAGTAACTAATACGACATTCATTCGTTACACACACACTACAAGTCAGCATAAGGTCACCATACAGTGGATACCATCCCATTGTAGAGTAACTGGAAATGACAAAGCTGATCGATTGGCTAAGGAAGGAACAAAAGAAAATAACCTGATGTGCGTGTTACATACCACAAAAAGAAATAAAAATGATCAAAGCAGTCAGAAAGCCACCAAAACCTGCTCAAGATGACTACCACATTATGGACAGACCAGAACAAGTCTATGGACCGCTGAGTGAACTAAAAAAGACAGTTAAATTCTTACAAAAGACAACATTGCAGTTACAGACATATTTCAAGCGAATGAAAGAAGAAGAAGAAGGATTCCAGACACAAGCTTTTCTAGTTATACTATTCTCAAGTTTACACAATGTAAGTCTCATAATGTGACAGCATCTTGTCTTCATCTCTTGGTTCACTAGTTTTTGTCTAGTTCTCTCCATGAACTCCACATTGGTGATTCTGTCATACCAGTTTAGTTTTATTTTGTGCAGCACCAATTAATGAATGTTTACAGTTTATTTGTAGTCATTAAGACGTTCTCTTTCTTTCTGATCAATACAATATTACTGATTTAGCATTAATATTGAATATTCTAAGGTTCATGGAGAAGTGAAGTAGAAACATAAATAAATAATATGGGGACCACATAGATGGAGCCGCTTGAGATAGCTAAAGGTAGGAGGGTCTGAAGTGAGTTGGTGGCGGGCATATGGACCAATGGAGACTAAAGAATGAAAGAAGATGAATAGGAAACTCCTTTTGCCTCTTGTATTCTTATTTTGGTATCTTGATCTTTTATCCCCAATTTTATCTACATTGTAAAACTGTCTCTGCGTTTTCATAACCATCCACCAGACTCACATGAAATCCACGTTGTTCATGACACTGGGTTCCGGGACCACCATGCCATGGATGGAAGTGGGTAACCTCCGGAGTGGGTGAGTACATATGTATGCTGTCTTTAAGCCTGAGGCTGCTGCGCTTACCGCAGCTTGAAATACCAGTGATGTTTTTTCTCTGCAAATAAAAAAATGGGTCTTCAGAAGGGTGGAGAGAAGTATGTGCATAACTATATCTGGCACCTGGATGTCTTGACAGAAGATAGTTTGTTACACTGCTTCTAACAAGGCATAATAACTGCAACCTATGGCAGGGACTAGGTATGGGGTTACACCTCTCCATAGCACAAAGCCTGGGCTGAATTGCAGAGACCATGTGTTGCCCATGCAACATGATCCCTCTCTGCCTAGTTTACACTAATACAACTGGAAGACAAGCTGCAGAAGCTGCCGGATCAGCAAAGCAATGCTCTAACTATCCACCTGTCAGAGCTTTCATCCTAGACCAGTTGCTGACCAAGGCTTAGGTCTGCCCTGCTATGACGTTTAGTCTTTCCATCCATCCATCATGTGCCATGCCAGTAAGCGTGGGCGGTCATGTTCTGCCATCTCACTTGATCACCAGAGTCGTGGATCAGCTCCGTGTTTCTGTCTCGACCTTGTCACAAGGCCAAGCCATCCAGGTACTTGCTTCTAGCTCTTCCCCTTGGTCTGTTCCCCTCAATCTTATCAGTTGTCACCAAGTTCTCTAAATCATTTCTTCTCATAACATGCTCAAAAAATTGTGACTGTCTACGTCTAATGTCTCTAATCAGTTTACAATCTTTATTTTTTTTTTTCTTGAAGGACTTGTTCATTGGTCTTTCTGGCTGTCCATGGTATTCTTATGGTATTATTCATGGTTTAGTCTTTAGTTAGCATTATCTCGCACTAGTGTAAGGCTTGTACTCTACCAGTTGCGCTGCTCCGCCTGAAGCCATTGTGGGGTGTTGGGTTTGGTGAGTACCGCCCAACATTTGGTGCAAACAGAAAGCAGGTAGTACCATCTACTGTTATATGATAACTCTGTCATATCTGACTAAGACCCAACATTCGGCGCTAACAGAAAGTAGGTAGTACCATCTACTGTTATATGATAGCTCAGTCATATCTGACTTTTCTATGTTCTACTGAAAGATGAAAGGCAGCAGCAGAAGACGATGAAAATGTGTGCAACCAGTTTATGCCAGAGACACCACCTAACTGTGAAGCTGCTGCTTTTCTAATGGCTGCCACTTCCATCGACGATGAACTGTCATTGTTTGTGGCGGACTTGTATTGGCATTCTGGCAGCGGCCTTATGCATAAACCTGCCTGTACGTGCTGTTGGTTTGTCGGGACTTCTATTTGTTCCACTTTTTACATGGGGCAATGAGGAGCATTTTGTGTGATATTAACTGGCACAGGAACGGAGCATTATGGGGGTGACCCTTTGCCGTGAAGTTGGAACTGCGACTAACTGACTAATACCCAACTGTCATACAATGTAGGTACAATGTGATCACCAAACAATGAAGACTTACAGGCTATCAGGTCCAACAATAACAACTTTCTCATGTACTTGCAAGTCCAGCAGCTCAAGTGTTTGTGACACGCTTGCTTTTCCTGTTTCTGCAGATGGAGAGCTTTCTACAAGATACTGAGAGGCCAGTGGAAAAATCAGCTTCAGGAATGCCATGTTGATGATATATTAAGACAGGACCTGGAGGAAAATGGATGAATGTACAGGTTAAATGAAAGAAGCATGTATGGATGGGCACTTTTTATTCTTCCACATCTCCTTTTCTTCTTCTTCAGCAGGTTAAATGAAAGAATCATTCTTATATCAGTCAATGCCAGCATTTCGCTGTTTGTGATGTCTTGGTAAGTTTCCGTTCAGTAGTTTGCTATTGCTTTCTGAACAACTGGCACTCATACCACTGAATGAAAACCAACGCAGGGCGGTCAGCTCACAATCGCCCGCAGCTGTGTTTTGAATGCAGTATGCGGGATTACGAATTGCGTTTATAAGCCTTACGCCACAGAGCTGTTATTCTTCTCTTTTTCCTTTTCTTCACAGGTTAAAAGAAAAATGCATGTATGAATGGGTCCTTCTTCTTGTTCTACATGTTCTTCTAATTCTTCTTCTAATTTCTACACTTTATTCTTCTCTTATTTCTTCTAATCCTTCTTGCTTTTCTATTTGTTTTCTCACAGTTCAGGATATTAATACTAATAGACTTCTTTAATGTGTTTGTATATGTACGAATTTTTCGAGTTTGATCAATATCTTCAGACAAATCATAAGATACTTAGTATTACTTACATACTGAATCAGTTAAATAACAGCTAAACATTTGTTGTAGGAGTACAGAGAAAACTGTTTTGATTTACAGTTACACCCACTCGATTTGAGGAGAATTTAGAGATGTCTACAAACCAGCTACTTAAAACTCAGAGGAAAAGCCAGACAGACATATATAATCAGATTGCTGTACCATTAGTACTGGGTCTCTTTGCTGGCTGTTGCAGATGAGGACAGAACACGTATGGGAATGTCCTGCCGGCGGTGATGTTGGTTCTTGTAGTTCTTGACTCAACTCAACTGTCTACAACTACAAGCTCAAGTGACTACTTCAACTACTTCTTACTTTCAATGTTGAAGGTACTTCATGAAGAAGAATAAGAATAAGTTAAAATTATTGCCACAGACATAGATGATAGAGATAGAGTGTGATGATAGAATTATAGACACTAACCTAATGAAATGAAATAACCAGAAAGCTTCACAGGCAACGAGGGGGAAATATATTATATTAATAATTAAATACTACTTGATGATTGTGTTGTTATGCAATATGCACAGAGAACAACACAATTCATTAAACAATAGTTTTAGTTAGTAACGAGCCGAGTAAGTTGTCAGTAACTTTCGGAGTAACAACTTGAACTTAGTAATAATATAGTAACGTAACACTAAGACTACAACTGTACAACAACTACAACTATTAACTAATAAATTATAAATATTACAACACATGCACTTTTGTTGTTATTAGCAATGGGGGGGGGGGGGGGAGGAGAGAGAGAGAGAGAGAGAGAGAGAGAGAGAGAGAGAGAGAGAGAGAGAGAGAGAGAGAGAGAGAGAGAGAGAGAGAGAGAGAGAGAGAGAGAGAGAGAGAGAGAGAGAGAGAGAGAGAGAGAGAGAGAGAGAGAATCATGAGAATGGTATTATTTGTTTTCGCTGAAAATTTCTTGCGACTTCTGGTAACCATGCTGTACATACCCATGCATGTTTCTGATTTAATGTATTCGAAAACCACACATCACAGATCGGGGGAAACAATACTGTGGTCTGTCTGCTAGGCAAGCAACTGTCGCTTAGAACTTTCTTCTCTTGAAGTTATTACTATTTTTTTATGATTTTCGGTAAGCTAATTTTGTTTATAGCTCATTTTTCTTTTTGTCTCTTGTTACTGTTTACAGTATTTTTGAATTCTACCTTCAATTTTACATATACTTGAAGAGTTTCAAAATTAATCTCCTTTAATTGTGTTTGGGCGAAAATATTCAGCAGAGCCATGAAAAAGAGATAGCCCAATCAAACTGAAAATTCAAAATAGCGGCACCCTGATTATACTAATTACTATAGTGGACCTGTATTTATTTATAATTAGAACTGGCAATTTAACTACTAAAATTAAACAGAATACAAGTTTCATTTGTAGCAGTAATTTATCTGTGTACTTGTATAATTCTTCAGCATTTGACTGAAAATAATTTTGAAAGCCAGTTTTCAGACCCGTCTGTAAACCTGTAAGTAGTGTAAGGAGTACTTTTTTTCTTAGCAGCGCAGCAGTACTTAATTATTTAAATTTAAATACTGTGAAATAAGTTGTGGTTTTGTAAAAAGTTAGTATTTAATTATTAATTGCTCACTTTTAGATACAGAACAGTGTAATTATAGAGCAGAAGTAGAAATCAATTATTAGCGAAAGTGACTACTTAATTTATGCAGCAGTTACAAACTTATTTACTTACATTAATGCATGATATTTAATCAACAAAAGAAAGCTGTCGCAATGCAGTGGGTACATTAAGACAATGTGAGTACATTTTCATGAATTGTTCTTTCACTAACGACGAACATTTCACATGACATTTAATATTTAATTAATATAAATGGGCAGCTATTTTTAACTGTTAATTAGGTCACAGCACATCCTATCGAAAATTCTTAAAAGTCGAGTGCATTTTTCTCGGAGACTCATGCTTTGTATGATGCTTTCGGCAAGCTGCCCTGCGGAAAGAGACCAAGCCATATGGGGTAAAACCCGGTGCAATGAAGTTGATCCTCTCGACATCCTATTGAAAGAGGAATGTGACCTTTACTTTCCTTTTACCAAAATGCACAATAAAATATACATCTTGCCAGGTTCGTTAGCAATGCGACAGACTTTTAATGAATAATAAACAACTGGCGGCCATTTTAAATTATTAATTAGGTCACAGCACATACTATTGAAAAATAGATAATATGTAAAGTTAGCCCTCGCCACCCCGGACACAATTATATATGGTACTATGTTGTCCGTTTAAAAATAAACAAGCCACAGTAATAGAAGGCAGAATTTCTGAGGTTCCAATTTACTGAGCCGTGATAAAAATTCGGTACTTTTGCCTTAATTCACCCCAAACAAACGGAATCCCAGGGTATGACGTCACATCCAGGGGTTCCCTGTGTTGCGCCGTAGCTCGGTGCACAATTTTATCAGTGTGCAACAGTTGCTCTCTGCGACATCCCCCGCCCCAACTGTAACTGGCCAAATGAAATGCTTGTCAACTCTTGAGACCAGTAGTATACGAAAAGAATGATGATGATCTGTCTGTATGGGAGACGCGAGGCCTTGCAGCCATGTGCGCCTTGTCTCAGCGGGAGGATGTCCTGCTGATATACATGGTGAATGTCATCGGCGGTGGCATCTCCCATCTGTCCTGACGCTCAGTCAGTGATAGCATCATGATGACATGATTATGAGAACAGTGTCTAGCAGAATGTCAGATGCCACGATGCTGCTGCAGAAAAGGCAACGCTACTCTGGCTTGTCGTGGACAGCTGCTGCTGCTGCCAGTTCCAGAAAACTCATAATGACACACACACACACACACACACACACACACACACACACAGAGAAACGGTTGCCAAAGCCCAAAGAAACACTGTGGGGCAATTGAAACGCACTGACACGAACTGTACCCGAACACAGAGGAGATCACCGTCAGTGCTAAATATAGTTGGTGACCCTAAATATAGCTGGTGACGTTTGTTTGGGGTGAATTAGGGCAAAAGTACCAAAAATTCTCCCATTTCCTCATATCCATTTACACTTCCTGGCTGTAGACCACGACACAAAAATATTCATAACTCCGCTTAGACTTAACCGACACTCTTCGTTGAGATTCCGTTGGATTCGTCTTGTCAAGCTGTATCCAACTGTGGTGATTTCATAAGTAGAAACCCCATTTTAAAATATTCTATATATATGCTATTATTATTAATATTATTGTTTATTTGCTATGTTTTAAAGTTAAAGTAAAGCGGAATCTATTCAAAATATAATATTATATTAACTAATAAACACACGCATACATACGATTGACTTAAGATTAGCTGCTAGACAAATTATTCAAAGGTATGCTTTTCTGTGCTCCAACCTGCCAACAACCGCGGCAGAATTGTATAATATAATATAATATTGTATCCACAAACAATCAAACAAGACGACTCAGTACAAACCATCGACTTCTGCTGCAGAGTTGCGGGAATTCCCATGGCCAAATATAACGCTAAGGTTATTATCATCATCATCTCTCACTTTTGCGTCAAGATCCATGGGGAGGTATAGTTGACATTCCAGGAGCCGACGGGTGGCACTGGATGCTGTCATTCCACGTGACTGTACAATGTCTTTGATGTCGTCAATCCATTTTCTCCTCGGGCGTCCTCTTGCTCTCGTCACAGATGATCTTTCATGTAGGGCCAGTGCTGGTAGAGAATGGTGTTGCATTCTAATTCTAACGAGATGGCCAAACCATTTGATCTTCCGTCTTTCAGTATAGTATAGTAGTATTAGTATATGCGACACAAGGTGTTGATCCCACTGCCTGATTGATAAATGTCTGTCAACTCTCATTTACTGCCTATATAGTACCTTGCGGTGTGGGGCGTGGGTCTTGAGCCTGAGGAATTAAGGCCGCCTGGCTAGTGCAGTCGCCGCGAATTGACATAATTTCCTATCGTACTCGGTCTGGATAGTTAAGTTGGTAGCTCTCCTCAAGTATCACATCAAACAGGTGTTGATCTTGCGTTAGAGTGATTTGGATAATGTTTAGGTTTGACATCGGTAGTATAGGGTTGGTGTGGATATAGGCCTACTATTTATTTTCTGTCGTTTGCGTACATAGGTATATTTGGATGTTTCAGTATGGGTGACAAATTGAAATATATGTCGTTTTGCGGACACAGGTATATTTGGATGTTTCGGTATGTGTGATAGTTGATATATAAACGCACTTCATTGGTATTCATTGGTTTCAAGAAGGATTACCTTCGTCCCACTGGGCGATCATGCTCCTCCATTACGATCTCCAAATCATGTATCAAAAACTATCATTTTGTGTGCTGACACAGTTCCGTGCTGTAACAAAAGAATGAATGGCTGTCTTCCACTATCTCTTTCCACAAATCTTTCCATTTCTCACAGTTTAATCCAACAAAATAAAAAATTGTAAAAGAAAAACAAAAAGTTCAAAACAATGTTTTCTCTTAGTGAATTTAAATAACTAAGACACAAACAATAGATTGCACGATTTATTGCCTGGCATATTTCGCTGCATCTCGTCAGGTACATACTGCAGAAATCACGCAACATAAACTAAAGTGATTAGATAAATCCTTTAAGCTGAAATATACAGGTATTCACACTAATTTCAATTGTCAACCATGGCAATTTTAAAATGACTATCACGTCTTTCTCTTTGCACAAGGCTGGTTCCTGCCGGTAAATGGTGATGGCTTCAGCGACATTTAACAAGCGTCCATGTTGTGTGTTAGACAACACGCGAAACGCATTGTCCCTTTCAATCACGTGACTACACGGACGGGAATAAATCTGTGAGCGCGTTAGCGCATCCCTATTGAATACCCAAGCAGAAGATGTGAAGAATTGAAGTGTGTTATTGTAGCAAATTTAGCAACATTAAATTGTAAGCAGCCAGAAGAAAGTAGTATTGTTTGGCTGACAGATGATATGTTGCAACAAGTGTGTTTATAAAAATTATATAGTTCTGCGCAATCATCCAGCAGTGCGAATTACTTGTTAGTACTTTGAAAATATGTGTTGAATACCAATGCTGCATTTGAGAAGCAGAATCGATGTATGTTCGGTCGTGTGTTGTACGACACGGAGAATCAGTGGACAGATGCGATCTTCATTCTTCTGTTTCTATGAATGCCAGACTATTCATGTGCTTATTCGTGAATTGTCTTAGTGGCCCCAATGGATTGTTTAGTTGGCCATATGTCGAAGTACACTTGTTCCTGCAGTGAGGCGTTGTCGTCATTTGGAGGTGACAGGTTCCAATCCCTGTCGGTATCGATAGCTTTCAATTGTTATGTCGTCTAGTGCCTCCTCTAGTCTCTACTTCTGTCTTCTACTTCTATGAGCGCCAAACAGTTTATGAACTGCCAATTTATGAACTGCCAATTTATGAACTGTCTTAGTGACCTCAAAGGGTTGCCTAATTGATATTTATGTGTAATACTAATAGATATCATCACAAAGGATGATACCTGGGATCGAAAGGTTATGTTGATGTTGAAGAACAAGTATTAGCACGAGTAGTCTGCATATTATATTACTACAGTTGTAACACAGTACAGGTCTAGTCTGTATGTGACTACAGTTGTAACACAGAACAGGTCTAGTCTGTATGTGACTACAGTTGTAACACAGTACAGGTCTAGTCTGTATGTGACTACAGTTGTAACACAGTATATGTTTGCGTCATAATCATCACTATGCGGACCGAAGTGTTCTAATATTCTACGAGGCAGCTGGCATGGCTGGGACGAGGAAGCAGATTCCAATGGGGAGCCATGGCTGGGACAGGAAGCAGGTTCCAAAGGGGAGCCATGGCTGGGACAAGGAAGCAGGTTCCAAAGGGGAGCCATGGCTGGGACAAGGAAGCAGGTTCCAAAGGGGAGCCATGGCTGGGACGAGGAAGCAGGTTCCAAATGGGAGCCAAGGCTGGGACAAGGAAGCAGGTTCCAAAGGGGAGCCATGGCTGGGACAAGGAAGCAGGTTCCAAAGGGGAGCCATTGCTGGGACGAGGAAGCAGGTTCCAAATGGGAGCCAAGGCTGGGACGAGGAAGCAGATAGTTTAGTTAGTTAGTTAGTTAGTCAACAGGTCACCCTCATTGCACATCGAACCACTCAGTTCATAAGTGCTCAAATCCCCTTCTCAGTAAATCCCACAGCGTGTACGGCTCACGACACCTGTTCTGTGTTGGTTTATTAACCTGCTTTGGCTTACTGCATAGTGGTCTTGATTGGCCACAGCACTTTTAACTTGCTGTTCTCGCAGTCTGACCATGGATGTAGATTCACAGTCATCACTTGCTTCTTCCAAACTGCTTACTTCTGGTAGAGCATTCAGAATGTCAGCCTGGTCCATGGCTCGTCCTGCCTCCACAGTAGTCTTACCTGCAAGCCTGTTAGCCTGCACATTTCCTTGGACACCCACATGCCCTGACACGAAAATGAAACTAATCGTCAGCCGTGACCGTTACAGAGACAGCAAACCACTGTCTTCGGACCTACCTCATGTCTTTCTTCCTGGGCATTCTCTTTGAGTCACTAAGGAAACATGCCCGAGTGAATGTCTGTGTCTCGAGCCATGTAATTCCTTTACTTACTACCATGACTGGGACGAGGAAGCAGATTCCCAAGGGGAGTCATGGCTGAGAGGTTACTTGCTGTGTTTGCTTCAGAAGGTACAGAGTTCGACCCCTGCATAGCGCTCAGAATTTTCCCAAGAACTATTGATATCTAATGATATCACCCGGCCCCTGATCTGTTGGGTAGTGAGTGTATACCTAACCTTCTTGAACAAGGACGAAAAACAGGAGGTCTCGTGTTCAATTTGTGCATAGCAAATATACCTCAACAGTTGGAAATCGCTGAAAGCCGCTGTCCTGACAAAGTTTAGTTTAGTTTAGTTTATGGATCAACATTACGGCACACGGATGTAACCCATAAGTACTCCGTTCTACTCTTAACTCAAACCTGAGTCCGGAGAATCTCAGCTCAGTGCACGAACTCCACACTGGCGAGGACCCTGAAATACGTTGGGTAGATTTTTTAACTCGAAATTTTGCCCGGGCAGCGCCGTTAGGCTGCTCTTTTTCGATTTCAACTGCCAAGAGATTTTTTACGTGCGCAACAACAATACACACGGGCGCCCGATATCACTACCCAGAGACCTGGGGCAATTTTGTTACTAGAAGTCCACGAGAAAAAATCACGGCCCTCACCGGGGCTTGAACTCGCGACCTCCAACATTCGAGGCGGACATCGTACCCCGAGACCACTCAGCCACCCCCCCCCCCTCTAAAAGAAGGAATGTATCTAGAGGAAGGAAACCTTACACATATTCCAGCAAAGTTGGACATCTATCCCCCTGAGGCGCGACCAGATATAACATATTCCCCTCGAAAGAGGAACAAAGGAGAAACATTTATTCTTTCAATATTAGTGTTTTATTTTTTTTTTTTAGTCTCTGGCTTTGAACTCAAGCGTAGTCCATACACACTACTTCTAGTAGTACTGGACTGAATAGTGTGTGTGGATTAGCTTTCTCTATTAACAGTGCCCTCGCCATCAGGCGAACCCACTCTGACTTCAGAGGTACTTGTAATTTACGTCCCCAAGTCAAGGACGATAGGTCAACATTTTAGTCCAGCTGTCCGGCGTATAGGCTGAACCCCTTATCTCGGCATCAGCACACCAGATGTTTAAGAATACACATTCTTATCCATTCGGCCATGCTGACCTACAGAGTTTAAGAAGAAGGATTTTGAGTGCACCAGTATGCGGTAATGTAAAACTGAGGCAAATGACGAGTCTCTGTGGCGAAGTGGTTGCGCCGCTTGTCTAGTGCTCCGAATTTTGTGGGTTTGATTCTGCCTACATCTTTCGGCTCTCGAGTGAGCTTTTCTCTGGGACTTCAAAGGGTCGCCGCTGGAGCTTTGTGCCACGCTTTCGGCAGGCCGTCCTACGGAAAGGGGTTGAGCCATGTGGGATAAAACCCAGTGCAACGAAGTCGTTACTCATGTCGTTGAAATCCTTTTTTGAGACAGATGAAAGTGTTGAGGTCCAGCGAGGTACAAATACAAAATCATAAAGAACAATGCTTCTTGTGTTTTTATAGTGCTTTAATTGTGTTTACGTGGTTTAACAGCTGCAAATTAGAGACTGATTCTTGCTTAGTTCACCCCCCCCCTCCCCAACCCCAGTTGGAAACACCTAGGATCTGTTCATTGATTCTTTGGCTGGTCTGCTGCTAAGAGCCCATGGAGGGAAGGGAAAGAAGGTGTCAATATACATGGTATCCATCTACATTCCAGCAGATATTTATGAAGATACGTGATCATGTGCCATGCCGATAAGCGCGGGCGGTCATGTTTCGACATCTCACACGATCACCAGAGTCATGGATCAATTCTGCGTTTTTGTCTTGATTATGCCATGTGGCCAAGGCATCCCGATATGTATCTCTCTGCCTCCCCCAAGTTCTTTTCCCCCCAATCTTGCCAGTTATCACAAAGTTTTCCAGTTTATTTCTTCTCATAACGTTCCCAAAATGTTTGACTGTCTAATTTCTCTTATCAGTTGACGATTTAGTACGTGAATGTCTACACCAGTTGGTAATGCATATGATGATAGTGATGATAGGTCTTTCGGCATGTAGCGTCAATTAAATCACTTGACCCTTTGTATTTTATAGTAAACATGTGAATGTTATACACAATTATAAAGAGACTATTTTTAAAAGTGATAATCAGGACAAAACGAAAGAAACACTTCACTTGGCAGAATTACTAATCTCTGGTACTGACACGAGCATGCATCAGACTCAGATACTGAATCTTTGGTAAGACTCCATTTAAAGATGTATAATTATATATATATGCAATGTGGAATCTCTCTCTCTCTCTCTCTCACACACACACATATATATATATATAAGCCGGTCTCTCTGGCTGTGGGGTTACAACACGTTCTCTCTGTAATCCCGTTTGTCACGCAGAGTCTCGTAGCGGAGCGAGAGCTGAGGTGGTTCGACCCCCGCTCGTGACTTGCGGGATACTGAGCCGGCCGCTCAGAAAGCAATGGCAAACTACTGAGCGTAATCTTGCCAAGAGATCAACATACAGCTGAAAGATGCTGGTGTTGACAGCTAAGTCCTGTAAAGGATATGCAACAAAAAAAAATAAATATATATATATATATATATATAGGCCCTATAAGCTGCAATGTGGACAAAGTTGGTGCAAGTAAAAATGTTAAAATCAGCAACCAAGCTTAGAAAATTAAGGTATTACATGAAATCAGTACTACTATCGGAGAATAACACAAAGCACAAAAATAATCACCCAATGATACACATCTATTTGTATTGCCAAATGTATCCCATGAAATTCGAAAATAATTAAAGTTTGGCAACTGTAGAAAACATTACTGAATGAGATCAAGGTTAAACAATTAACTGATTCAGTGCTAAACAACTAATACTATTAACTACATTATTGCACATGCTATCAATATCAGAATCACTATCATCTAAAATTGTGTCAAACAATAATCTGATGTAAATCAACAATGGTCGTGAACTAGTGGACGTCGCTGTTTCTGAAATAGGAAAATCAATCAAAAAATTTCAAGTAGTTCGTAAAATTGTGGACAAGAGTGACTGTACTTTTTCGATCAATAGGAATGAAGGAATTCTACAATGTAAATTTCCTTTTACTGAATATTACAATTGCGAAACATTTTGGAAAAAGAAACAAATAATGCAATGACAAAATTATGACAATGTATAATCCAATGGTAGATATGGGAAGGCGTTAAGACGATAAATCATCCCATGGTATTTAATGAGTTAAGATACGTCAGCAACAACATCATGAGATTCTGTGTGTGTGTTGCGTTCGCTGGCTTTGAAATCAAGCGTAGTCTGTACATGAGCTACTACCTCTAGTAGCACTGGACTGATTTTTGCATGTGGATTAGCTTTTCCTATTACCAGTGTCCATCGCCATCAAGCGAACACACTCCCGCTTCTGAGGTTCTTGTAATTTACGTTCCTAAGTCAAGAATGATAAGTCAACATTTTAGTCCAGCTGACTGGTTACGGGTTGAACCTATCACCTCGGCATCAACATTTGAAGTTTGAGGGCGAGGTCGCTTATCCATTCGGCCATTCTGACCTACATCATGAGATGAAATAACCCTACATGGTGACTCAGGACAGAAGAGGCTGCAGATGTACTGTAGCCACCCTTCACTGTGGAGATGACACTTCATGATGGTGAAACATGTCTGCTGTTCTAAATTGAACATTCTCTATTTTAATTAATGTAAATGGGGATAAAACTGCGGTAAAGCTGTGGAAATGTCAGCAATATAAAACACAGGCAGCTTTACGAAGTACCATCGCAGAAAACAGAACGTTGTGGCAAACAAGAGAATGCAACATCGGAGATGATACAACAGTGACTTCATTAAGGCATAGTATAGTAGAAAATGATAAATAAAAATAAACAGAACCAAATAAAATAAGTGCGACTTATCTCGGTAGGTGTATTTTTAATGACTGTGGGGCTTTTGAAAATATTGCCGTTCCAAGTTTTGTATTTACCTCTAATGCTATGAACTCCACGGAAGATGAATACAAAACTTGGAACGGCAGTATTTTCAAAAGCCCCACAGTCATTAAAAATACACCCTATATTTGGAAGCTGTTGCATCAACTATAGAACTGTTGCGTGATCCGTCATGTAAGTAAAATTCTACTAAAAATCATAATGGGAAGACTTCGTAAGAAAACGGAAGAAGAAATTAACGTGGTTCAAGCTGGATTTCGACAAGGAAGGGGAACAAGAGATCACATACTCAACATGAGTTTTATAATAGAGATGTGCAGAGAATTTAATGTAAACCTATTGTCATGTCTTTTGTATGGATGTGAAACTTTGACAATGAGCAGTCAAGCTAAAAATCATCTGATGGCTGCAGAAATGTGGTTTCTGAGGAAAATGCAAAGAATGCCATGGACAGACAGAAAAACCAATGACTCAAGTACTACAAGAGACAAATGAAAATCGTAAATTGATTAGAGAAATTAGACGTAGACAGTCCAAATTTTTTGGACATGTTATGAGAAGAAATGGATTGGAGAACTTAGTGACAACTGGCAAGATCGAAGAGAACAGACCAAGGGGAAGACCGAGAAGTAAATACCTGGATGGATTCGCCACATGACATGGTCGAGACAGGAATACTGAGCTGATCCACGACTCTGGTGATCGAGTGACATGGCGAGTCATGACCGCCCACACTTTCCGGCATGGCACATGATTGATTGATTGATTTCATGTTTAGTGGATTATTCAAAGGCACTTGACTGTGTAGAACATCAGAAACTTTGGAAAATCATGAGGAATATGGGCTTTCCAACACATGTAATACAACTCATGAAAATGCTCTATCTATACAAACAAGCAGTGGCTAGAATAGATGGTGAGACATCAGATTGGTTTGACATCAAGCAAAGAGTCTGTCAGGGCTGTGTGCTGTCCCCCTATTTGTCTAACCTGTACGCCGAAAATATAATGAAGCATGTCAGAGATGATATAATTATAAACAGGGAGCCATATGATGCTCTAAATATCGGTGGTCATGACACACCAGAGATGTGATATGCTGATGATAAAGTATTGCTATCCACAATACAGAATGGCATAGAAAACCTAATAACCTCAACTCAATCGAATAGTGAAAATCACAACCTATATCTTAACATAGCAAAAACAAAGATAATGCATACAGATAAAACTACTATGGAGAAATAAATATATTTTAATGAGGAACAATTGAAGGTGGTGGACAATTTCTAATATTTTT
>JACEFZ010025781.1:0-15114 GCA_014155875.1 Cepaea nemoralis
AGGAGGAGGGAAGAGGAGGAGGAGGAAGGAGGAGGAGTAGTAGGGAGGAGGAGGGATTAGGAGGAGGAGAAGGGAGGAGGAGGATGAGGGAGAAGGAGGAGGCAGGAGGAGGGAGGAGGAGGGGAGGAGGAGGGGGAGGAGGAGGGAGGAGGGGGAGGAGGGAGGAGGAAGAGGGAGGAGAAGAGGGAGGAGGAAGGAGAAGGAGGAGAAGGAGGAGGGAGAAGGAGGGAGGAGAAGAACGCAGGAGGAGGAGGGAGGAGGAGAGGGAGTAGGAGGGAGATGGAGGAGGAGGAGGGAGGAGGAGGAAAGAGGAGGAGGAGGGAGGAGGCGGAGGGAGAAGGAGGAGGGAGAAGGAGGAGGGAGGAGAAGGAGGGGGAGGAGGAGGAGGGAGGATGAAGAGTGAGGAGGAGGAGGGATGTGGAGGGAGGAGGAGGAGGGAGGAGAAGGAAGGAGGTAGAGGGAGGAGGAGGAGGGATGGAGGAGAGAGGATGAGGAGGGAGGTGGAGAAGGGAGGAGGAGAAGGGATGAGGAGGAGGGAGGAGGAGATGGAGGAAGAGGGAGGAGGAGGGGGAGGAGGAGGGAGGAGAAGGAGGGAGGAAGAGGGAGGAGAAGGAGGAGGAGGGAGGAAGAGGAAGGAGGAGGAGGGAGGAGGGGGAGGACGTAGGAGGAGGAGGAGGGAGGAGGAGGGAGGAGTAGGAGGAGAGAGGAGGAGAAGGTAGGAGGAAGGAAGAGGAGTGAGTAGGAGGAGGGAGGAGGGCGAGGAGCAGGAGGAGGAAGAGGGAGGAAAATGGGAGGAGGAGGAAAGAGGAGGAGGAAGGAGGAGGAAGAGGGAGGAGGAGGGAGGAGGAGGAGAAAGAGAGAAGAGGAGGATGGAGGAGGGAGGGGGATGAGAAGAGGAAGAGGGTAGGAGGTGGAGGAGGGGAGAGGAGGAGGAGGAATGTAACGCATATGCCCGTAGATTTAATAATGGCTGAAGTTGTTCCATGTCTTCTTAGAGTTGGCAGGAGGAGGGAGGAGGAGGGAGGAGGAGGGGGAGGAGGAGGGAGGAGGGGGAGAAGGGAGGACGAAGAGGGAGGAGGAAGGAGAAGGAGGAGAAGGAGGAGGGAGAAGGAGGGAGGAGAAGAACGCAGGAGGAGGAGGGAGGAGGAGAAGGAGGAGGAGGGAGATGGAGGAGGAGGGAGGAGGAGGAGGGAGATGGAGGAGGAGGGAGGAGGAGAAAAGAGGAGGAGGAGAGAGGAGAAGGAGGGAGAAGGAGGAGGGAGGAGAAGGAGGAGGAGGAGGGAGGATGAAGAGTGAGGAGGAGGAGGGATGTGGAGGGAGGAGGAGGAGGGAGGAGAAGGAAGGAGGTAGAGGGAGGAGGAGGAGGGAGGAGGACAGAGGATGAGGAGGGAGGTGGAGAAGGGAGGAGGAGAAGGGATGAGGAGGAGGGAGGAGGAGATGGAGGAAGAGGGAGGAGGAGGGGGAGGAGGAGGGAGAAGAAGGAGGGAGGAAGAGGGAGGAGAAGGAGGAGGAGGGAGGAAGAGGAAGGAGGAGGAGGGAGGAGGGGAAGGATGTAGGAGGAGGAGGAGGGAGGAGTAGGAGGAGAGAGGAGGAGAAGGGAGGAGGAAGGAAGAGGAGTGATTAGGAGGAGGGAGGAGGGCGAGGAGGCAGGAGGAGGAAGAGGGAGGAAAAGGGAGGAGGAGGAAAGAGGAGGAGGAAGGAGGAGGAAGAGGGAGGAGGAGGAGAAAGAGAGAAGAGGAGGATGGAGGAGGGAGGGGATGAGAAGAGGAAGAGGGTAGGAGGTGAGAGGAGGAGGAGGAATGTAACGCATATGCCCGTAGATTTAATAATGGCTGAAGTTGTTCCATGTCTTCTTAGAGTTGGCGACAGTGTAAAGAAATATAAAATCTTCAAACTTGATAGAGATAAGGTAAATATTATATATTCATTCTTTAAGCAAAAAAAAGATGAGTTACAATGTTATGCATTATGCATTATTTTTATGAAAACTTTGAAAATGCCTTACAGATTGTATCATTATTTATTATAACTCATATGCCGGTACATAACTATGGACAAAGAGTTTATAAATCTTTGAAAACGATGCCACAATATGACTATAAGTTATACCGAAAAGTTATGCCCCTTGAAATAACTTTTACATAGTTAAGTCCCCTGAGATATATGAAATTATAATGAAAAATGACAAATGAAATAATATTGGGTAAGCAGCCGATTTCACACTAAAAGAATATGACAGTGGGCTGCACTGGAAAGAAAGGAAGACGTGTAGAAAATTTCATCTCAATCGGATGGGCCGTTCGCGAGCGCATAAATGACATACGGACAGACAGACAGACAGACAGACGGAGATCGCAATTTATATATAAAATTGTCCCTTTATTTCTCAACATAATTTCCACAATATTGATGCAACTATACCTTCGTTTTATCAGTCCTCCCAAATCCGCTGCATAGAAAAGCGTGGCCTATTCTCATCTACCTGCCATCCCACAGAACTGTGTGACTTACTTATTAACTCGCCCTCGTAACGTTTTCTACCCAGCTATGCACCGCTTTACGGGACAAACATTTGTCAGCATAAACAGGAAACCCACCTTGACGGGAGACATTTCGTGAACGACACCGAAGATGAATGTGAAGTGAAGGTGGTTTTGAATACAGGGCACGCAGTTCTGTGCAGTCGGTTTGGGTGGATTGGTAAAACGTTGGGATAAGTGCATCAATGTTGGTGGAAATTATATTGATAAATAAAGGGACAATGTGTGTATAACAATAAACTGGTTTCAAGTTGTTATCTTAATTAGTTATTTTTCTACAGCCATTTGTGACTTACTTATAAACTTACCCTCGTAAAAAGCTTGAAGGTGGATCGCAGATCAGGCGGGTGGTCCGGCTCGAGCCGGTTCACTGCCCGTTGTTCCTACCCTACCGTCTGCCGGCTCTCTCCCGTGGGTGCTATTTTCTGAGCGTCCAGGGTGGTCGGCGCGTTAACTTTGAAAATATTAGAGTGTTCAAAGCAGCCCTCGGCTGCCTGAATAATGTTGCATGGAATAATGGAATAGGACCTCGGTTCTCTATTGTTGGTTTTCGCAACTGGGGGTAATGATTAACAGGGACAAGCGGAGGCATTCGTATTGCGGTGTTAGAGGTGAAATTCTTGGATCGCCAAAAGACGAGCTATTGGAAAGAATTTGTCAAGTATGTTTTCATTAACCAAGAACGAAAGTCAGAGACGCGAAGACGACCAAATACCGTCGTAGTTCTGAGCATAAACGACGCCGACTATCGATCCGCAGGAGTTGCTTCGAAGACAATACATGCTCGGATGGCAGGTCCAGACACTTGGTCGCCCTCGTCCATAAGATATGGACTCTAAGTTAAAATCCCCCGGATGTGAGGACCTGGCCGTTATACACCTTCTGCTGCATGAGTGCCGACTGGCGACTCTGGTGGCAAAGTGGAGCGATATAGAATATGCCTTGGCTAGCAAATCCATTACGTTGTAAGTCCAAATCTAAAGCTCATTGTGTGGGCGACATTAAAGATGAAAAGCGTTCCTTGGGCGACATCAAGCGTGGAAAATGTCCCAGTGACCAGAAATGGAATAGTGCTTGGCTAGCAAAACCATAACGTGGAATGTCTGTATCGAAAGCTCGCTGTGTGGATGTCATCTGCAGACTGATCTCTCCTTGTCTCCGGAGGAACAGCTTGTGGTGGACGAGATGCCCAGTATACGGAAGTGAGACTAAACAGCCATGTGCAGGACGTGATGGTTCCTTGGGTAAGCCAAGTACCAGAGCACTATGAGTCTGATCTGTAGTTTTGGAAGCCCACTTGAATGGCGAGGAATGCCCATGGTCTGCCCTTGCCTTCCCTTGAGGGCTGAACGTTATGTCTCTGGCTAATCTGAATGGACCAGCTGGGATGGGGATGACACCACAACAGTGAGACTTGACTGTCCTACGAAATACACGGAAAGGTTAACCCAGTCAACACAGGACCGCAGAAGTCGGATGTTTCGGCCTAAAGGCACACGTAACGCAGCTCTGCTGTAAACAGGCACAACGGAATCGCGTCCGGAAAAAAAAGAAAACACTCCGGATAAACGCAGAAGAAGAGGAAGAAACAAGTAAATCGGTACAACCGGAGGTGCCTGGTAAAGAATGGAACAGTGATAACATCTGACGGAGGTGCCTTGTAGAGAATGGAACAGTCATAACATCAGACGGGAGATGCCTTGTGTGGAATGGAACAGTCATATCTGACGGGAGATGCCGTGAAGAGAATGAAACAGTTATAACATCTGACGGGAAGTGTCTTGTAGGAAATGGAACAGTCATACCATCTGACGGGAGATGCCTTTTATGGAATAGAACCGTCATAACATCTGACGGCAGGTGTCTTGTAGGGAATGGAACAGTCATAACCTCTGACGGGAAGTGCCTTGTAGGGAATGGAACAGTCATAACATCTGATGGGAGGTGTCTTGTAGGAAATGGAACAGTCATACCATCTGACCGGAGATGCCTTATAGGGAATGGAACCGTCATAACATCTGACTGCAGGTGTCTTGTAGGGAATGGAACAGTCATAACCTCTGACGGGAAGTGCCTTGTATGGAATGGAACAGTCATAACATCTGACGGGAAGTGTCTTGTAGGAAATGGAACAGTCATACCCTCTGACGGGAGATGCCTTGTAGGGAATGGAACCGTCATAACATCTGACGGCAGGTGTCTTGTAGGGAATGGAACAGTCATAACCTCTGACGGGAAGTGCATTGTATGGAATGGAACAGTCATAACATCTGACGGGAGTTGTCTTGTAGGAAATGGAACAGTCATACCCTCTGACGGTAGATGCCTTGTAGGGAATGGAACCGTCATAACATCTGACGGCAGGTGTCTTGTAGGGAATGGAACAGTCATAACCTCTGACGGGAAGTGCCTTGTATGGAATGGAACAGTCATAACCTCTGACGAGAAGTGCCTTGTAGAGAATGGAACAGTCATAACATCTGGCGGCTGGAGCCTTGTAGAGAATGAAACAGTCATGTCTTCTGACGTGAGATGCCGTGTAGAGATTGGAACTGTCATAACCTCTGACGGGAAGTGACTTGTAGGGAATGGAACAGTCATAACATCTGACGAGAGGTGCCCGGTAGAGAATGGAACATTCATAACCTCTGACGGGAGGTGCCCGGTAGAGAATGGAGCAGTCATAACATCTGACAGGAGGTGTCTTATAGAGAATGGAACAGTCATAACATCTGGCGGGATGTCTTATAGGTAATGGAACAGTCATAACATCTGATCTCATAATATCTTTAATGTGAGTATGGATTAGTATATCACCCTGGTCTATGGCTTGTCCGCCCTCCACAGAAGCCTTACCTGCAAGCCTGTCAGCCTGCTCATTTCCTTCTAATACACCTTTGAAGGTTATTACCATCGACTTTGTTTGACAAGAAAACATATTACATATGATGGGTATGGAAGTTTTGCAGTCGACAGGAGTACAGTCAGTCGCTGGGTTATGAGAATCAAATAATCAGGAAGTGGAGAAGCCCAGAATCTCGTGGAGAGACAGTATCAAGGATATGCTTACCGGGTGCAACACACTTCAGTCTAGGTGGTGTTGAAATCAGGTGTAACTAAGGCTTCCAACAACAAATCTTACCTGTGAAATCTCAAACACGGAGTCTGGAGATTGACGACTGCCACGTCAGCAACAGGCACTTATATACAGACAGCCCACAGGGATAAGGCAACGTGGCACAGCAGCATAGCTCCACGCATGCGCACACAGGCTTACATGAAGACCTCGCGCCACGAAACAAACAACCGACAAATAATTGGCAGCAGAAGCTCACCCTACTAACCGTTCCTGTCTAAATGTCTGTTTGTTACAATCTGGATCTACAATAAAGATTCTAGATTCGCCTGTTATAAGATCGTTCTATTATAGTCAGTTACGGGTCTTTGTGTATCATTAGTCGTCAAATGGGAAGTTATAGTCCGGGCACCGTCCCGGTGGCAATTGGGGTATGGGTAGATAAGAGTTAATCTATAAGCCCAAACAAAAAGTAGCGACAACACCTGATAATCCGGGCCAGCATTGTCACAATACTCTGGCAGGAAATTCATACCTTCTGCCTTCAAATGACCAATGCGGGTGGCTGTGGGAACAGGTGTGTCTGGGGCGCTGGGCCAGCTAGACACTCCTTATAAAGCTGATGGAACAGGTGTGCCTAGGGTGCTGGGCCAGCAAAACACTCCTTATAAAGCTGATGGAACATTTGTGCTGGGGCGCTGGGCCAGCTAGACACCCCTTATAAAGCTGATGAACAGGTGTGCCTAGGGTGCTGGGCCAGCAAAACACTCCTTATAAAGCTGATGGAACATTTGTGCTGGGGCGCTGGGCCAGCTAGACACCCCTTATAAAGCTGATGGAACAGGTGTGCCTAGGGTGCTGGGCCAGCAAAATATTCCCTATAAAGCTGATGGAACAGGTGTGCTGGGGCGCTGGGCCAACTAGACAACCTTTATAAAGCTGATGGAACAGGTGTGCTGGGGCGCTGGGCCAGCTAGACACTCCTTATAAAGCTGATGGAACAGGTGTGCCTAGGGTGCTGGGCCAGCAAAACACTCCTTATAAAGCTGATGGAACATTTGTGCTGGGGCGCTGGGCCAGCTAGACACCCCTTATAAAGCTGATGGAACAGGTGTGCCTAGGGTGCTGGGCCAGCAAAATATTCCCTATAAAGCTGATGGAACAGGTGTGCTGGGGCGCTGGGCCAACTAGACAATCTTTATAAAGCTGATGGAACAGGTGTGCTGGGGCGCTGGGCCAGCTAGAAACCTCTTATAAAGCTGATGGAACAGGTTATCTGGGGCGCTGGGCTAGCTAGACACCCTTTATAAAGCTGATGGGTCAGGTGTGCTGGGATACTCGGTCAGCTAGACACTTCTTATAACGCTGATGGAGCAGGTGTGCTGAGGCGCTGGGTCAGCTAAACATCCCTTATAAACCTGATATCCAAGTCTATACGGAGAATAGACCAAATCGTGAGAGGGGGACAATTAGAATAGATTGTGACAAATGACACTAATGATGTCAACAGAAACAGAGAAAGTCAATGAGAGCGAGGTTTGTGCAGTCTGGCAGCCTGACATGGTCAGATATAAGGACCAGGATTGAGGTATTATCCTGATAGAGAATGTGAGTTGTGCAGCAGCACTGTTGCCACGTCAGTTAAGGTCAGCAATAACCTGCATTCTACCAAGGATTCACCTGCACTTCTCCTATTTTACACACGTCATCCACGTATCGTCTCCGTGTCACGTCAGCTATTATATTATGCAAACGTGCTCAATATGTTGTCTCGACCTCACATCAGCTGTCATATTGCACACTTGTCACTCATTTGTAGTCCCCGCATTACTTCAGCTGTCATATTGTAAACTCGTCTCCCACGTGTCGTCTCCGCAGAACGCCAGCTCTCATATTGTACACACGTCATCCACGTGTCGTCTCCGCGTCACGTCAGCTCTCACATTGTGCACACGTCATCCAAGTGTCGTCTCCGCAGCACATCAGCTCTCATATTGTACACTGTGACGTGGTCAATGTACACACAATCAGGGGACTACAGCCTGAAATTCCGTACAGCCAAGATATCACAAGAAGAATCGTTGACCCAGTTCGCCTAGTGATTACACACTTATGTTTCTAGGTGGGTCGGACTGAGCGATTTCGATGCTACTTATGATGGGCTGGAGGAAATGGTGGTTGCAGAACATCTTAAAGATGTGCTCCATAAACCGCTTCAAACTTTTATAGCTGAAAACTAGTGGGGAATAGGCTTGGGTGATTATCTCCCTAGCTGAACGGTATTTAACTGCCCATAGTGATGGCGCTACCACTAAAACCACTCATAATGTTGCTCAAAATAATCCTTCACAAAAGAATCAGTTATCACTAGGATAAACGCTACAGGTACTGGCAACAGGTGGCAAACTGTTAGTTCACACAAAAATTCAGGTTATTATAATAATAGATGCATTCTCAAAATCAACAGCAGTGAGGTACAACATGGGATATTCAATATTGTAAAGTCTGTAGTACTAATGACCACCACACTAGCTCGTGCAAAAACAAAACCCAAGTAAAGTACAGTACCAGTTTAACTATGGCGGATAATAACAACCAATGGAGGACCCATGCTAATAATCAAAGACCTCCAGTAGTTGAGACGATCTCTGTAAACAGAAGACAAGTACAGAGATTATATGACACTGATCTTCAGTGTGACTCGGTAATTGCTGCTAACCTGGTTATACCATGACAATTGAACAATTACAGCATTGAATTGAGAGGTGCTACCCTGAGATTTGAATGAATGAAATTAAACATTGCTAAAGTTAAGGTGACACCAACATATGTCACGTGGACGATTTCCGTAGCTGTACTAGAAGTTCCTTATACCCTTTATGTTAGGGAGTAAATGTGCATATTTATGAGAACCTAAGTCACCAGTATATATAGCTGCTATGCAGACCCAGAATCAGGCCACCGCGTCTAATGAGCCTGAAATTCCTATCACCCCCACCTCAGGAGATTTGGGCTACCAATCAGAAAGTCCTACCTTGAAAGCATGTTTTGGCAAACTGCCAAATTCTAGGAATCCACTTGTGGAGGAGAATTTCTACGTACAGGACAAGTTGTTGCACTGTAGGGCTGGAACTACGGGGAACGACCACGGGCAACTAGCCGTGCCCAAAAAGTATCGTGACTAAGTATGGGCCTCTAGATGTTGATTAGTGGGCATATGGGGATAGGAGCCACTATCAAAATTATTGTTTGTCACTATTTTAGACCAGGGATGACAACAGATATCAAAAGGTATATCAGGTCATGTCCAGTATGTCAGGGGGTTCAACCCATACAGTGGACAGTTTCAGTTATTGCAGAATATGAAATATCAGTATTGTTACCCCAAGGGAGTAGTAAACTGGAAATTGGTTGGCAGGGCCTTTCTTCCCATACTAGAGAAGTTGTTCATGACTAATTATAAAATTTCTGTTAGGGGTAAACCCACATTATTTCATATCCGCTTGTTAAAGAAGAATGTCGAGGGAGTAGAGGAGCCACCGGTGCATCTGATAGCATTTTTGGTGGTAACTGAAATTGAAGATGGAGAGGACTCAGTGGTGGAGTATCCCATAAAACCTCAGAAGACAAGGATTGATGTCTTCATCGACCCTGTCTTGGAAAGGTCTGAGTCAGGGAAGTGGAGACGAATTCCAGGGTCTCAAACCCCAGTGCATACAGATAAGCCTAGTCGGACTAAAGTTGTCGAAGTCAACATTAATTTAAACATTAAGTTTAACAGTCGAAGTCAACATTAATTTAAACATACAGTTTAACAGTCCAACAACATCATTATCATTAAACTGGATTTCATAATCTGCTAGAATAGATTACATTCCTAGAAATCATCATTCATATGTAGAAGGTTTGAGAGGACAACGTCCTTAAATATATGTCTTTGCAAACAACACCTGGAAAGAAGGGCTTTTAAAAGATGTATAAAGAACGAATAAGATTTCCTGAGTAGACATTGCTCGAGAGAAGAAGACGACGATACTACGCCAGATGCCCCAGACAAGTTAGATTGAGCGCCAACAAAATTAGATGGGTGTTCAATTGGAGAAAAGTATGATTCTCGAACATTTTCTTCAGCGGTGGGCATTCTATGACGTAGTCATTGTACCCTCCATCTAGTTTTGGACTGACATTCGAACTTTATCTGTTATATATATATATATATATATATATATATATATATATATATATATATATATATATATATATATATATATATATATATATATATATATATATATATATATATATATATAAATACCATACAATATAGGATAGAAATAGAGTGTAACATAGTGTTTGTGCATACCGCGGGAACCCTGGGTTTTGCTCTGTAGAATACTCAGTTTGGCCTGCGAAAATGTTGGCAACGCGAAAATCTGGTCGACCACTTCCTGATGGGCCGGCCGACATCGTATCCTGCGCATTTCTCCAATTGAATTGATGCAGTGAGCACACTAGCCAGACACTACTAGTCTTAACATACACTTTAACGTGTCTAAAGAATACATCTACAGTCTTTAGTTAGCCATATAATTAATAAACCAATTATAAAAAAGTATATGAACGCTAGTGGCAACTGATCTCCAGTTGAGAGGTATAATCACTTGAGCTGGAAGGATTTCTACACCTCCATTGTTGGTACAGTCAAGTAAATTGATGCAACTAAGTCATCAACCCACAGTAGTGCACAACTGACATGTGTCTGGACAATCTGTCTAGTGTCTGAGTGTGTGTGAATCAGCGCAACAAGAGGACTAGAGATATTCTGGCCTTGAACATCAGGTGAGTCAACAGTCAGCAACGAAGTCCTCAGCTAAGTACCCAACATCGCCGACTGAAACACTTAGCCTTTCCACTCAGCAACTTAGTCTAAGGTTAAACCCTCAGACACGCATGGAACAATTAAGAATCATCATCATCATTATCATCATCATCATCATCATACATCATCATCATCATCATCATCATCATCATCATCATCATCATCATCATCATCATAATCATCATCATCACCACCATCACCATCATCGTCATCATTATCATCATCATCATCATCTTATACTTCTGTCGTCAAGCGTAGTTGGGAGGAATAATTTTCGCTCCAGCGCCCGATGGGTGGCACTGGATAGTGTCATTCCGTGTGATTGTAAAATGTCTTTGATGTCGTTAATCCATTTTCATCTTCGACGTGCTCTTGGTCTCTTTGCGGATTATCTTTGATGTAAGGCCAGCGATGGTAGTTGATGGTGTTGCATTCTAACGACATGACCAAACCACTTGATCTTCTGTCTTTCAATAAATGTGGCACAAGTTGTTGATTCCACTGTCTGTCTGATAACAGCATTTCTTACTCGGTCTTGGATTGTTAAGTTGGCAGCTCTCCCCAGGCATCTCATCTCTCAGGTGTTGATTTTACGGAAAGTTTTATTTGGATAAAGTCCAAATCTGAGATTGGTAGCATAGGGTTGGTGTGAATGTGTTGTTTATTATCTGTCGTTTTGTGGACATGGGTATATTTGTATGTTGCAGTAAGGGTGACAGTTGATATGTAAGTGCACTAGCTTTTTGACATTTGATTTCAATTTTTCTGTCCAGTCTGCCATCTTCTGTGATCATACTTCCAGGCTATTTGGATTCTTTAACTTTTTTTCCAGAAATGTTCTATTTATCTGTATACTTAGTAGACCAGGCGATCTGCTAACGTACATTACTTCGGTTTTGGTTATATTTATACTCTGTATATACTTCCGGTATAATGGCGACGCGATGACCCGTTGTCTTGAGGAGGAAGCTGTTCAGTGTTTTTCTGTGGATTCCCTATGGAAATTCCCGTGAAATTCGTGTGGATAGTGTTTTTCCTTTGGATTATGTGATGTTATTTCGTGTTCGTTAATTGGAAGTGTTCAAAAGAAGCCACGGAAGGCAGGTGGTGGATGAAATTATGAGGGCAGCCGACAGATATTTGTTGGTTATGGTCTCGAGTTTCGCGACGGCAAGCTTTCTCTCTTTCGAGAGACACTGATTGCGGTCACCCGGCCAGTATGGTCACTGCCATAGAGGAAAGCAACGGCAAACTACCTCTTTGAAATTGCCTAGTTTATTATGATTCGCTTAAAGACTGATCATCGCAAGACAAGGACAGAGACATTAAAATTAGGAACATGGAACGTTAGGACGTTAAACAACGACGGAAAATTAGAGAACATAACACAAGAAATTCAAAGAGAAAAAATTAATATATTAGGTATGTGCGAAACGAGATGGACAGGAGCAGGCATCAAGATACATAAAGATTTTAAGATTATTTATTCTGGAGGGGAGGATCGACATAGGGGAGTGGCAATAATTTTGGACCTGAAAACATCAACGTCTGTTCAGGGATATTGGGCCGTGTCGGACAGAGTATTACTAGTTAAATTGAGTGGCAGACCTTTTAACATAAATGTTATTCAAGTATATGCCCCAACAGGAGAGTCTAGTGAAGATAGTGTAGAGGAATTTTATAATGACATAGAGTCTGCCTTAAAGAAATGTAAAAATTCAGAAATAAACATCATAATAGGGGACTTCAATGCAAAAGTAGGAAATCAAGGGGATAGATACACAGTAGGAAACTATGGTTTAGGAGAGAGAAATGAAAGAGGATACAGACTAGTAGAGTGGGCAAAAGAACAGGAAATGATTGTAGGAAACACCTATTTCAAACAACACCCTAGAAGATTATGGACATGGAGGAGTCCTGATAGCAGGATTAGAAACCAGATTGACTACATTCTCATTAGCAGAAGATTTAGAAACGCCCTAACAGTAGCAAAAACAGTTCCCAGTGCTGATTGTTATAGTGACCACAGATTACTCACAGGAACATTGAGGATAAAGTTGAAGAAAGTCAAGTATACAACAGGGAACACTAAATATGATTTGTGTACATTGAGTAATGACAAGGAAATACAAAACAAATTCAACATAGAAGTACAGAACAGATTTGAAATATTGTCTGATCTAGAGATCCTATTCCAGGATGTGGATGATCAATGGGAAATGTTAAAGAATTCAATCAATGTGGCTGCAGAAACAACTATTCCAAAATTAAAGAAGGTGGGTCGTAAGAAATGGATGACTGAGGAAATTTTACACTTAATGGAAACAAGAAGACTCAACAAAAATAATCCTGCCAAATATGAAGAAATTCACAGACAAGTCAGAATATTATGTAGGAAGGCAAAAGAATCATGGCTTGAGGAAAAGTGCTTAGAAATTGAAAAACAACACAACAGTCAAAATACCAAATTAGTACACAAAAGAATTCAGGAGCTTACTAATAAAAGAACAAGTACATCAACAGGCTGTCTAAAAACTAAAGATGGCAAAATCATAATAGAAAAAGATCAGATTCTACATGTCTGGACAGATTATGTGAAAGACCTGTATAATGATAACAGAGAGGAACAGTATGCTATTAGATTTAATAATGAAGGACCAGCAATTTTAAAGATGGAGGTTCAAAATGTTCTTAAGCATATGAAAGCTGGCAAGGCCCCCGGTGCAGATAACATCACAACAGAAATGATTAAAGCTTTAGAAGAATTTGGTCTAGAACAAGTCACTAGACTGCTGAACACATTATATGATACTGGAGATATACCTTCTGAATTATGTAATTCTGTATTTATTGCAATCCCAAAGAAATCAGGAACCTTAGAATGTGATCAACATAGAACAATTAGTATAATGAGTCACATCACAAAGATTTTGTTACGAATTATCATGCAAAGAGTGAGGAAGAAAATACAACCTGAAATAGGGGAAGAACAATGTGGTTTTGTAGAAGGAAAGGGTACAGTAAATGCTGTGTATATGCTGCGAACAGTTATTGAACGTGCTTTAGAAGTAAACAAGGATATACATCTTTGCTTTATTGACTACACAAAGGCTTTTGATAGAGTTAGACATGTCAACATTGTGGATATGCTTGCAGATCTACAAATTGATGGGAAAGACATTAGACTTATAAAAAACATATATTGGAAACAACAAGCTGCCATAAGAATTGATAATGAAGTAGGACAATACCAACCTATTAAGAGAGGTGTTAGGCAGGGATGTGTAATGTCTCCAGATCTTTTTTCCCTATACAGTGAAAATATTTTCAGAAATGTAGAAGACCTAAATGGAATCAGCATTGGAGGACGAAACATAAATAACATTAGATATGCAGATGATACAGTATTGATTGCAGACAATGCACAGGATCTGCAACAATTAGTAGACGCTGTGGTTGTACACAGTGAGCAGCTGGGGTTGGAATTAAATTGTAGGAAGACACAGGTTATGGTCGTCACTAGGAAGAACGAAGTACCACAATGTAATATACAAGTAAATGGGAATATTCTTCAACAAGTGAATCGGTTCAATTATCTCGGAACAGTCATAACATCTGATGGCAGATGCCTTGAAGAGATTAGAACAAGAATCGCCATTGCGAAAGTAGCCTTTAGCAAGATGAAAAACATTCTGACCAATAAAATGATGTCAATTGAAACGAGAAAAAGAGCGTTGAGGGGATACATAGAGCCTGTTCTTTTGTATGGATGTGAAACTTGGACAATGTGCAGTCAAGCTGAAAAACATCTGATGGCTGCAGAAATGTGGTTTCTGAGGAAAATGCAAAGAATACCATGGACAGATAGAAAAACCAATGACCAAGTACTACAAGAGACAAATGAAAATCGTAGATTGATTAGAGAAATTAGACGTAGACAGTCAAAATTTTTTGGACATGTTATGAGAAGAAATGGACTGGAGAACTTAGTGACAGCTGGCAAGATCGAAGGGAACAGACCAAGAGGAAGACCGAGAGGAAAATACCTGGATGGCTTGGCCACATGGCATGGACGAGACAGGAACACTGAGCTGATCCACGACTCTGGTGATCGAGTGAAATGGCGAATCATGACCGCCCACGCTTTCCGGCATGGCACATGATTGATTGATTGATATGCTGCATGTTGAATTCAGATTATTAATATGATTGTGCAGTCTGCCCTCATCGCTGTAAAACAAGTCCTGATCATCTTCAAATAGAAGTTCATTTATTTTCTGTTGGTCACTTGTTTCATCAGGAGTAAAGAGATCTAAATTTTCTGAATCTGTTCTGTCGAGACTTGCTTCTTTGGATATTTCGTCCATGTAGATATTAAGTAGCAGCGGAGAGAGTTCACACCCTTACCTCACTCCTGTATTGACTGTGAACATATCTGATGTACCTTCCGTCTTACTGCACTTCGGCTCAAGAGGTACATGGCAATGATATTTTCAAGCAATTGTCATTTTATCCCATAGTCTTCAAGGAAGGTCCAACATTTGTATCTGTCTACTCTATCGAAAGCCTTTTCCTGATCTACAAATTCAATATTCTCCTGGTCACTATATTGTAGTTTA
>JACEFZ010025782.1:0-44352 GCA_014155875.1 Cepaea nemoralis
TGTTTTTAAACAAAGAGAAGCTCGTTAACTTTGGGATAGGAATCTGTACTAGAGGGAAGCGTACTGGATGGAATCTGTCTAGAGGAGTGCTAATCTGGAGGATATGAACAGGTAAGCATCTTTACTATGGATGGAAATCTGGTCTAGAGGAAGCTCGTTACATTTGGATGGAATCTTTCTAGAGGAAAGCTCGTTACGGACTTTGGATGGAATCTGTATACAGGAAGCTCGTTACTATGGATGGAATCTGTCTAGAGGAAAGACTCGTTACTTGGATAGGAATCTGTCTAGAGGAAGCCTCCGTTACTTTGGATGGAATCTGTATACAGGAGCTCGTACTTGGGATGTGAATCTGTCATAGCAGGACGCTCGTTCCTTGGATGGAATCTGTCTACAGGAAGCTCGTTTACTTTGGATGAATCTGTCTAGAGGAAGCTCGTTACTTTGGATGGAATCTGTATACAGGAAGCTCGTTACTTTGGATGGAATCTGTCTAGAGGAAAGCTCGTACTTTGGATGGAAATCTGTCTAGAGGAAGCTCGTTACTTTGGATGGAATCTGTATACGGAAGCTCGTTACTTTGGATGGAATCTGTCTAGAGGAAGCTCGTTACTTTGGATGGAATCTGTATACAGGAAGCTCGTTACTTTGGATGGAATCTGTCTAGAGGAAGCTCGTTACTTTGGATGGAATCTGTCTAGAGGAAGCTCGTTACTTTGGATGGAATATGTCTAGAGGAAGCTCGTTACTTTGGATGGAATCTGTCTAGAGGAAGCTCGTTACTTTGGATGGAATCTGTCTAGAGGAAGCTCGTTAATTTGGATGGGATGTGACTAGAGGAAGCAAACATTACACAAATGCAGACCGAAGTCCAACACACTGACCCCCTTGAAAGAGTAACGAAGAAGAAAACAGAAGACAATGTGAGAATGAGTATTACATGGTTATATCGATGGTGTTCTGCTGTGTGGCAGTGAGTCTTGGATTGTGGACTAAAGAATTAGAAAGAGAGTGAAGCTTCTAGTTCTAGATGTAGTTTTTAAGATGAATATTTTGAATATGATGGATTACCAGAGTAACTAACAACGATTGCATAGAATAGGGTTAATGAGAAATATAACTTTCTACACATCTATAAGAAAGAGACAGACGGCGTTCTTTGGTCATGTAATGAGACGAGAGGTATTGGAGAACATCGTGAGGACTGAAAAAGATCACCGGTAGAAAAGACAGTGGCAAAAGGAGTGAAATAATACCCGATGATCTAAGACGGTGGCACAGGGGAATACCATCAATATAATTGCTCAGAACATCAAGAACGAGGAGGGTACAAGAAATAAATGGCACATGATGAAGATAATGCTTCCCGAAAATTTCCGAATACAGAGAATTCGAACCGTTGACCGTCATGCAGCAGACCCGGGGCGCTACAGCGGCCCCACAATTGCAAATACCAGGGGGAAACATACACTGCACATTAAGTTAAACGCCTCCAAGAATGCGACACACTTAACCCCGCCATGACGTATTCACACTTCATAGTTGACAAGTCATATTTTCAAACTGTCAAATGCTCCAAGGTCATATTACCATGTGAATGCACGAAAAATGCCACAAATTCTCCCGTGTGGATGCTTGCGAGAGCTTTTCATTATACCCCAGACCTCATGGTGAGCCTATTTACCACATGGTTGATAGGAGTGACTTCATCTCTGTCACGTGACCTTCCACAACATACAGGTGCGCAGCCAAAACCTTATGAAGTAATGATTATAAACTAAACGCTTCTTCTATACCAGTGGTTCTCAACCTCTTTTGGCCCATGCACCCCTTCATCATTTCACCATATGTTCAGAATGTCGTTCTCCCCCATCCCCTTGTCATATTTCTTCTCTATAACCCCCCCCCCCCCCTCCGCAGCGCTCCTACATAGTATACGTAAAATGGAAGCTAAATTTAATAACACATACAAGAACAAGTCTAGACGTCTACATAAAACGTGATAAGCGGGTCTATTTACGTAATAAAACAAATTTCAGAAAGGCGAGATGTACCGAACCGTAAAGTATGGAGGGGAAAACAATATCAAGTAATCGGTTCTTGTATTAATGCGATCTTGAAATAATCTAAATCCCGACCCCTCCCTAGAAACTCTAAAATTCCCTCCTATGAGTGGGGGGGGGGGGGGGGGGGGGGAGATGGGAAAATTTCCCACAGGTTCAAAACCACTGTTCTATATGCTTGAAGGTGCATTAGGTATACTGTGATAGAACTAGGATCTTCCCAGCCAACGCAAGTTAGCGAGGCAGGCGTTTCGAGAATGTAACCGCATCGTGCAGCCAGGGTCGTGGTGTGAGCAGGCAAAAGAGCAAATTTGTACGACAGTTCGACAAAGTCTCGATAAGCGCCCATTCTCTCTCGATGAGTAGTGGGCCTGCAGTCAGTAAACTGGTATAGCTTTCCGGCCAGTCCTGCCGGCGTAGCTTGAAAGCTCGTCGGTAGGCGTCCAGTGGTTTTGCATGTATCACCTTGTACCGGGAGGGCGCGCTTTAGCGATGCTACTCTTGGCTTGCGTGTGCGTGAATAGTCCGTCTGTCCGATAGATATCTGGTTAATGCTGCCAGTAGGCATAATACGCTGTCGTTCGTCACTACCCTTGTCTTAAAGCTGAAAATTAAAGGAATTGACGGAAGGGCCGTTTGCACGAGGCTCTCGAGAGCCATTATATACAGGGATAACTGGCCGTGGCAGCCTAAAGTCCACTGCATCTGTGTCCGTCTTCAGTCGCCTTGCCATGCTCGCAACTGGAACGAGATGGACGCAGACGAGAGAGCGAGGTCGATGGAGTTGCGTGACCACTACCTCGCTATAATCCAAACTAAAGCGCAAGTCATTCGTTCTTCATCAAATAAAAAGATGCATTGAATGGATGGTCCTCATCATTCGTGATGGACGAACATCCATATATTTTATCGACCAGTGTCTGTATCACACCGGCGGCATTTACTTCTTAATACATTTCCTGGTACCAGTGTAGTTTTGGAATCACCAGAAAGGCCGTATGAGTTTTATAGATCCGACAGATTACATGTTCACACCTATGACCACGGAGCTGATAGCGAGCGTCTAGCAACTACGCCATCGCACATAGGGCAAAGATAAAGGATGAGTCTACATTGATGTGTTACTGTAATGTAGTAAAACAGCATTAAAAATGAGAATTGTCAAATGCTACGAACATTCAACGCTACTCTATGGTGGGGAAGCCCGGACATTGAACAAGCAGCTAAAAAGTAGAATAGAGACACTGAAGATGTGAATATACAGACTAGTATGTCGTATTTCATGGATACAGAAACAATGAAATGCAGATGTTCTAGAAAAACTGGGAATGAAGATAGAGATGATGAAAGAAATATAGAGGAGGCAAGTTAAATATTTCGACCACGTTAAAAGACATGATACTCTTATAAAAACCACACAGGAGGGCAAGGGTGAGGACAAGCGAGCAAGATATAGACAACGATACAAGTGGGAAGATAACATAAAGCGCTGGACGAACATCAGCCTGACATAATGTACAGTCAGAGCGAGAGACATAGTGTTGGAGATCCATTGCAGGGAACAGTCATTGTGGAGACTGCACCTGGTTGATTGATTGATTGAGTAAAACAGATTGCACCCTTGCAGTTTGCACGAGCACGTGCACACATACTAAATACACACTCACACACACACACACACACACACACACAAACACAAACACACACACATACATTTGCGTGTCTACTTACGTTATAAAACGAATTTAAGAAGGGCTTGAAGTACAGAACTTTAAAGTATGAAGGGAAAAGCAATATCAAATAATCGGTTCTTATATTAACGCGATCTTGACATAATCTTAACCCCCCCCCCCCTCCAGAAAACCCTAAAATTCCCCCTGGGGGAGGAGGAGGAGGGAATTCTCCACCGGTTGAGAACCACTGTTCTAAGATGTATATTTTCCCGTCTCTCCACTACTGAGTTGAGT
Organism: Cepaea nemoralis; assembly: GCA_014155875.1. Classification (NCBI taxonomy): domain Eukaryota; kingdom Metazoa; phylum Mollusca; class Gastropoda; order Stylommatophora; family Helicidae; genus Cepaea; species Cepaea nemoralis. The sequence continues at coordinate 4,031 of JACEFZ010025782.1, forward strand.
GCGTGGAGCGACACTGTGAACTGTGAATTTCGTGCGGAATGATTTTACATCTGTCCGCGGTTATTTGTAGCGTGAACTGCATGTTTGGAACAAATAGCGGTCGCTGAACTAACTGGGTTGCATTATGCAGTAATTTGTGGCTGCTGGTTTTCTAATGACTGTCGTTTCCATCGACTATGAACTATTTTTCGTGGCGGACTTGTGTGTTGGCAATGGCAGTTGTATTATGCATAGTATACCCGTGTGTGCTGTTGGCTTGTCGAGACTCCTGTCTATTCTAATCTTTACATGAGGCAGTGAGGAGCATTTTGTGTGATTTTCACTGGCACAAGAACGGAGCATAATGAGACGATCCTTTGCCGTGAAGTTGGAACCGCTACTAATTAAGTACTGATGATATTTCTATACGCCACCGTCATAGGCCTCCCATCAACATTTCTCTTCTTCTGCCTCTACCTCGTATATTGATGATCTTTCCAGTCGTCACCGTGTATTCCAATGCCTTTACATGACCAAAGAAATTACTTGCACCTTTCTTGTGGTAGTGTATAATGTTTTACTTTTGTTAGCCCCCTCAAGCACTTGTTGTTAATTAAATCTGACCGTCCAAGGTATTCGCAACACTCGTCGCAAGAACCACATCTCAGTCACTTCCAAGCTCTCTCTCTCTCTCTCTCTCTCTCTCTCTCTCTCTCTCTCTCTCTCTCTCTCTCTCTCTCTCTCTCTCTCTCTCTCTCTCTCTCTCTCTCTCTCTCTCTCTGTCTAATTTTTCATAACGTTTAGTGATGGTAACATCACATCTATTTAATAACAACAAGGCAGACCACAAACATAAACACAGATTATCTTGTCTTCCTTGACAAACACAATACAACCAACTAACCAATTCCTAATACATAAACTAACATCTCCAATTTCCAGCACATAAACTAACATCTCCAATTCTAGTACACAAACGAACTTCTTCAGTTCCCACGTAACGCCGTCATCTCGTTTGGCCATCTAGTACAATGTATTCTTCGACGCCATGGAATGAAACATAATCTATCAGACCACTTACGTGTGAGCGCTGACTAACAGCCGCCGATGAAAACACATTTCTCAAACAGATGTCAACGCTGGAAAATTTCTGGAGATTTAATTGGAACGGTAATTTGAAATGGGGTTGTGGCAGAAGATGGAGAAAAGAAATAAGATAAGGGCGGTAAAGGGTAAAGGGGAAAAAAAAACGTGCTCGTGGAGTGCAAGAGCAAGATGAGTATGTCGTTATGTGGGTGGACCGCATTTTTCTGACAGAGACCATAAGATTAAGCACAGTTATGACTTAAAAGTTGTTAATATGGTAGCAGACATGTTGTTTATATATCAAAATGAAGGGAGTTGTACAGGGAAACCTACTGTAGTGGTATTTTAACTACAATTTGATTTATAAGAATACTCAATGTATCAAGAAGAGATAAGATCAGAAATGAAGAAATCAGGACTAAAGTGGGGCTTATAGCTGCACTAGATTTCATTAGAAGGCAGCAAGTCAAATGGTTTGACCATGCAAGTAGATTACCAACTAACAGTATACCACAACAAGCAATGATGTACAGACCAGACGGAAGCAGAGGAAGAGGCCGACCACGTAAACGATGGACGCAGGGAATAACTGAGTCCATGGGAATATCGATACATGAGGCCCATAAGCGGGCACTTTCCCGCTGTTTATGCTTCACCTGTACACCGCAAGGTACAAGAGGAACGTGATAAGATGAGATGAGATGAGATGATTTCATTTATAAGCCCATGGCAGTTACGGGAAGTTTGAATAAGATGATTTATGTTCCTATGGCACTTAATCCATGAATAATGAAAGTGTGGGTCAGCATGGCCTAATGGATAAGAACGCGTGTTCTTAATCTTTCAATGCTGATGCCGAGGTAAGAGGTTCAACCCTACACCGGACAGTTGAACTAAAGTGTTGACATATCGCCCTTGACTTGGGGATGTTAATTACAAGTAACTCTGAAGTCGGAGTGGGTTTGCCTGATGGCCAGGGACGCTGGTAACAGGGAAAGCTACTCCACGTGCAAAATTCAGTCCAGTATTACTAGAAGTAGTGTGCATGGACTACGCTTGAGTTCAAAGCGAACGAGCGCCAAAAAAAAAAAGAAATAATGGAAGTCAAATAAGTCTACGGAAAGAAGAGACCTAACACTCTCCATTTTTTAAGATATACTAGACATCAACGGTTGTGGAAAGGCGTGATCGCCCTTCTCGGCCGACAATTCACGTCTAGAATTATAAGTGTAAAGCAAAGTAAAGTACCCATTTATACGCTTGATGAGTGTGTGTATATGGTGCCATCCACACAGATTTCAAGATCAATCGGCAACTCAGAAAGCTGGACGATTAGAATCTCTGTCACCCATTGTTGGGGTGCGTTCGATCCTCGGTAACCTCTGGGGACTTTTTTCTGTAAACCCTTGCCTGTAAACTATTTGGTGATTGCATGGGCAAGCATGATTCATGTTCAGCCGAACACAAAGCCAATAGAAATTTTCTCAAACGCACCTTCTCGTAGTAACAACAAACGGGCTTCCCGAAAGCATTTATTAGGACACTGATTTATTTACTTAACACCAGGACTATCCCGAAAAATCGGGACGTCTGGCAAACCTATGCATTACTGTAAGACAATTCTCATTGGAATAAACGTGCTTCCATGAGCAGGGTTAAAACAGTTATTGGGAAATAATGGGTGGGCTTTTAGGCTGACAGCTATCTGTTACAAATATTTGTAAACATTAACGACACCTCCGTTCATCTGAGACAACCCATGACGAAATATCACAACTGTACCGTAGACTTCGTTTCGCTTCAAAACGTATTTCTTGTTTTAACCGTTGGCAAGATTCAACAAACAACATGGAGACACCACAAGGGAAATGAAAAGTAGAGCTCATGGCAAAAGCAAACACTTAAAAATCAGGACCTGCGATAAAAATCGCATAAATAAATATATCCAACAGAACTTGATTGCTAAAGGCGCTTACACCGACATTCCGCTTACATGTGTAAGTGCCATTTAGTGCGCTGTACGTTGTTAATTAGATTTTCTGTTTAATTTCTTCGACATAAAAAGGAATGTTTATTGTTCCCTCTGTTAATATTGGCGGCTGTCTTTTGAAGTTGCTTCACACATTGCCTGGTGCTGTCTCCCAACGTTTTTGATCGCAGACTGTGATAAGGCGATTTAAAAAAAAAAGATATGTCTTTCATTCATTCTTTCTTTCATTACTGCTGGTTTTGTGTATAAAGATCTATGTGACTGTTTTGACGTTTGTATAATAGTCTGTTCGTCTATCCAGTTATTCATATATGCATATATATATATATATATATATATAATATATATATATATATATATATATATATATATATATATATATATATTACCATCAGCTATGATTCTGTGCTTCACCTTCAGCTATATTTATGTGTCCTTGACACTGAGACAGTAGCGTAGAGGTTGCAACCTCTGTCTTTGGCTCTAGATGATGAGTTGAGTCATGAGCCGACATCACAGAACTCGGGACATTCCCATACATGCTTCATCCTCATCTTCAACAGCCAGCGAAGAATACCAATACTAATGGTACCACTTGCAGTCTGATTATGTCCGTGTGGAATTTCCTGTGAGTCATGAATGTCGGTCAGAGACTCTGGTCTTTCCAGCAGCACAATTCTCTCCAGACCGTAATGATCTGTCTGTTCTTCGGCACTACACACACGACACCAAAGGGTCATGACCCCGTCTGCCTTATCATGCCCCACCGAGCGGTGCAGACCCAGCCAATCTGTCCACCTGCTCGTTTCCCACCATACCAGCATGTCCGGTGGGAAACCCAATGGATGCTCTCTATTTTTGATTATTAAATGGAAGCCTGCCACTCTGCAGGGCAGATGCATGTCTTCACCTTTCTCATCATACTTTGTAAGTGCTCGAGAAGATATGGCTCGTCCCACGGTGTTCATTCTTCGGTTATTGCAACATAATAAAAGAATGGTATTAACCTCTCTGATGCTGGGGTGGTGGATCAGAGTCTAATATTTTCTTACAAGAGCGACATTCTTGAAAGACCGTGTGCATGCTAATCAAAAAACTCATACAATCATCATGTGGCAGGTCCTTAACAGAACGTCGTTCTTATCACAACCCGACAAGACTCTCGATCTCTTGCGAACTCTCCTACCTCATCTCATTTCATCTCATCATGTTCCTTTTGTACCTTGCGGTGCCGAGGTGAAGTGTAAACAGCTGGAGAGTGCCCGCTTATGGGCTTCGTGCATCGATATTCCCATGGAATCTGTTATTCCCTGTGACCATCGTTTACGTGGTCGGCCTCTTCCTCTACTTCCCTCTTGTTTGTACATCATTGCTTGTTGTGGTATACTGTTAGTTGGTAATCTACTTACATGGCGAAACCATTTGACTTGTTGCATTCTAATAAAATCTAGGGCAGCTATAACCCCCAATTTAGTCCTGATTTCTTCATTTCTGATCTTATTTCTTCTCGATACATTTAGTATTCTTCTCAGGAATCTCATTTCTGCTGTTGTGATTTTTCTTTTCTCTTTTTCTGTCATTGTCCAGGTTTGGCATTGGTAGGAAGATTGTGTTGTAAAGTGCTTTCTTAGTAGTTATTGATACATATTTGTTCTTTAGTATTGTTGCCGTTTGTCCAATGAGTTGGTTTGCCTTATTGCATCTATTTTCGATCTCGTCTTCTGATTTGCTATTTGATGATATTATACTTCCTAGGTACTTGAAACTCTTTACTTGCTTCAAGGGATGTTTGTTCAGGTGAATCGCTGTTGCTTTTCTTCTTTAGTTATAGTCATTACCTCTGTTTTATTTGTGCTAATTTTCATGTTATGTTCCCTACACATTTCGTTTAGACTATTCATGTGTTCTTGTAAATCAGCTTCTGATTTTGCTATTAGTGCTTGGTCGTCCGCAAACAGGAGTTATCTAATGGTTAGATGTGCAGATGGTTCTTCTTCTGTGTTCTCGCATATGTTGTCTATATCCATCCATCAAGTGCCATGCCGGTAAGCGTGGGCGGTCATGTTCTGCCATCTCACTCGATCACCAGAGTCGTGGATCAGCTCCGTGTTTCTGTCTCTACCATGCCACAAGGCCAAGCCATCCAGGTACTTGCTTCTAGGTCTTCCCCTTGGTCTGTTCCCCTCGATCTTGCCAGTTGTCACCAAATTCTCCAATCCATTTCTTCTCATAACATGCCCAAAAAATTTTGACTGTCTGCGTCTAATTTCTCTAATCAATTTACGATCTTCATTTGTTTCTTGAAGGACTTGTTCATTGGTCTTTCTGGCTGTCCATGGTATTCTTTGCATTTTCCTCAGAAACCACATCTCTACAGCCATCAGATGTTTTTCAGCCTGACTGCTCATTGTCCACGCTTCACATCCATATAAAAGTACAGGTTCAATGTAGCATCTCAACACTCCTTTTCTCGTTTCAATTGACATCTTTTTATTGGTCAATATGTTTTTCATCTTGCTAAAGGCTACTTTTGCCATGGCGATTCTTGTTCTAATCTCTTCAAGGCATCTCCCATCAGATGTTATTACTGTTCCGAGATAATTGTACCTGCTTACTTGTTGAAGAATATTCCCATTTACTTGTATATTACATTGTGGTATTTCGTCCTTCCTAGTGACGACCATAATCTGTGTCTTTTTACAATTTAATTCTAACCCTAGTTGTCTATATATATATTATGAATAAGAGAGGGGACAGGAAACACGTTGTCGTACTCCAGATCTTATGATGAAGGGTTCTGAGTGTCCTCCAGTTGCTCTCACTATGCATTTACGGTTGTTGTAAAAGCTTCTACATAGCTTTTTTCTATCTACTCTATCAAATGCCTTTTCTTGGTCGACAAAGGCTAAGTAGAGTGTTTCATTGAGTTCGATTTATTTTTCTATAAGTTGTCTAAGAGCAACAATGACATCTGTGCATCCTTTGTTTCTCCTAAATCCAAGGTGTGTTTCTCTTAAGTCTCCCGCCTCACACATCCTTATGTCCAATTTTTCTCCAATGTTCTATGTCCATCGTTGAGCTGGTCGATCCCCCTCCCCCAACCTCCGATTTCTCCCAGGTACCACGTCGTCTATCACTGTTCTGTCCAAACCACTGTGACATGTAATATGGCTAACGTATTTCAATTTCCAAGACAAGCTGTTTAATTCATTATTAGGAGGCGCCAACAGTAGAAGAGACTGACCACTTATTCTTCCGTGCACTCAGTCCTTCAAAATGTCACGATTCTATCATGTTAGAAATCCTTAGCAGGTTTCTGCTTCCGGCCGTGTTTGCTTATTTAGAGATGGAGTTGAGACTTTCTTTTCAACGGGTGTGAGACCACCATGGTCTGTCCCATGATATTTCTCTTCAACGCGCATGAGGCCATGATGGTCTGGCCCATGAGAGTTTCTCCTCAAAGCGCATGAGACCATAATGGTCTGTCCCTTGATACTTTCTCTTCAGCGTGCGTGTGACCACGATGGTCTGTGCCATAATACTTTCTCTTTAACCCGTGTGAGACCATGATGGTCTGTCCCTTGAGACTTTCTCTTCAACGCCCATGAGACCATGGTGGTCTGCCCCTTCAGACTTTCTTTTCAAAGCCCGTGAGACTATGATGGTCTGTGCCCTGAGACTTTCGCTTCAACGCGGGTGAGACCAGACCGGTCTGTCCCATCTCCTCTTTTACTCTGTGAGGAACCGGTATTTTGAAATCGCAAAGAATAAGTAAGGGTGGCAAGGCACACTTTTAAACACCTCAAAGCTGATGGGGCATATGCCGGTAGTCCTGTGTTTGTAAAGACCAGTTTGTCATCATGGGATTTTAATTTTGCGTTCGCTCTCTTTAAACTCAAGCGTTGTAAGGTGTGAACCCGCTACCTCGACATCAGCACACCGGATGTTTAAGAACGAGCGCTCGTATACGTTCGGCCATGCTTACCTCTTAAGGAAAGACATGATCAGTATCACATCAACCGCCTTTGCCTCCCAGAATATTGACTGGAACTCATTTTAGGCTGCGTCCACCTGAGAGCCAAATCAATTTTAAAAACTGTGTGTGTGTGTGTGTGTGTGTGTGTGTGTGTATGTGCGTATGTGTGTGTGTGTTTGTGTGTAAGTATTAGTGCGCGTGTGTGTTTGTGTGTAAGTATTAGTGCGCGTGTGTGTTCGCGTGTGTAAGTGTGGGTGTTTGTTAACGTGTGTGTAAATGAGTGTCAGTGTGTTTCCGTGTGTTAGTGTAGGTGTGTAAGTGTATGTATTTGTAAGTCTGTGTTGTAGTTACCCGTGTAAGTGTGTGTGTGTGTAAATATGGGTGTGTGTAAGTGTGTGTGTAAGTATGGGGTGTGGGTGTACGTGTGTGTGTGTTTGTGTGTAAGCATGCTTATACGCGTTTGTGTGAGTGCTTGTGGGCGTGTTCGTATGTGTAAATGTGTGTGATGCGTGTTTGTTTGTGTAAATGTGTGTGATGAGTGTTTGTGTGTGTGTGCGTGTAAGTATGAGAGTGAATGTGTGTGTGTGGCCACTGCCAGCACCATATAATTTCTAGCCCGAAGCTAACCCAACCGAATGCATGTGTTTACAAGCAGTAAAACAAACCTACGCCTATCTTATATCTGCGCTAGGGGCCGACCGCCAACCTGGCTGGGTGTGCAAAATAACAATGCCTCTACTACTACATACGACGAGGCAGGGCCGAGGCGCCGAAACGACTAGAAACAACCCTTTTCATACAAAACAACGTGACTTATCCCGGAAGTTCTTGCCTAACAGGCGTGATACTAACATAAACAGACTCCCGACTATTTGTGCCACACGACTGCATTACCACTTTTACACACCAAACGCCTACTCCATGTCAACAACTGAAATATAGATGGATTACCAGGTATCAGCGAACCAGTAGAGAAGATAAACATATGTAGTTGTGCTGCACATTCCTCCTCTATCTAAAAACAATGTTTCTCTTGATTTCATTTATTTAGCAGAATACATGCAATACGAGGTATTCATTCAATAATTCATTCAGTAGCAGGTCCTTTGCAGAACCTTCATGAAAACTTCTCGGTCATAAGCCAGATGCTCCGCACCCGATACACCCATTTTTAGATCATTTGCCGCATCGTGAACCCATCTTCTCTTTGCGCCTTCTCTTGCTCTCCTCCCGGGCAAATAGCTCTCCATTATTTTCTCTCCAAACTTTCGTGACATTTTAAGAGACCAAAATGTATTAATTTTCTTTGTTCTAGCATCTTTAGCAGCCAACCTTCTTCAATATTAAGTTCTTGAAAGAATATGAGGTATACAATTAAGAATTAGCACCATTGCACTAGGGACGATCTCACTGGTGCTTCTCTCGTTCTTTTGTAGCCAACAAAGACTTCCTATTTGTTACCAGGGCAGTCTGACTGAATGTCAGTCAAACTACATGTTCCTCTAATGGTTGACTATCACCTAGAGCATCTGCTCGTTCCCCGCTGAATAAGCATCTCCAGGTATGGATCCTTTGCACTTTTCATTCGATCCCAGATATCCTTCGCCATCTCATTATTGTCCAAATTTAGCTCTCGCCGAAAGGAGCAGCGCAACCAATGTATCAGTCTGTTCATTTTCTTGTGTATATAATATTACGTGAACAGAATTTGACGAGAGTACGGACAACAGGCCAGAAAGAAGTCAGAAGTTTAAGAGCTCTGGCACCTAAACATTCGTTGAGCAGATGACGAGGTAGTGGGTTTATTTCTTACGCCAATTATTTGTACTTAAACTTTGACATCTCGTTCAGAAAGTAAAGCCAAACTATTGAAAGTAAACTTGTCTAGAAAATAAACAAGGTGTCGATCGCAATGTTATGCAGAGGACATGCAACATGTTCTTTTTATGTGAAACAGATGGATAGAAACAGCGAAATTATTTACGTGAAACAGTTGGATAGAAACAGCGATTGATTGATTGATTAATCTAGGAACCGACATCACAGCATTCGGGGCATCCCCATCCTCAGCAGACAGCGAAGAGTTCCAACACCAATAGTGCCAGTAGCAATCTGATTATATGTCCGTCTCGTCTTTCCTCTGAGCGTTGAGCGTCGGCCAGATCCCCTCGTCACTTCTCTCTACCTCATTTTTGCCAGACCATGGTAATCCATTTGCTCATCCGAGGTGTACACGTGCTGCCACAAGGCCGCAACGACGTCTGCCTTGTCATGCATCAATACTCCACCAAGTTTTGCAGAGCCAGCCAATCTGTCCGCCTGTTCATTTCCCAGCACACCGGCATGCCCCTGAGAAAAGATCCAGGCGATTCTTGCCACCCGTGACCTCCGAAGCGAAGCAAGCCACTCTGCACGAAGCATGCCTGTCCTCACCTTCCTCAGTATGCTTTCTGAGTCAGTTACAATCACGATGTGTGTGTGTGTGTGTGTGTGTGTGTGTGTGTGTGTGTGTGTGTATCGTATTCTCGATCCAGTGGAAAGCTGCAGTGACCGCCTCCACCTCAATTCTTAAGCTAGATGTTGTGGTATCATATGACACTCTGACCCACTCCTCTCCACGCCTAATGTTCTCCAAGGAGCACACCTGTCTGATCGTATCTTCCGCCTGAGCCATCCATGATTTCCCTCTTATCAGTTGCTGACCCTTAACTGCATCCAGCGCCTCATGCAAAGGGTGATGTGTCTGCAGCTACTCTGAGGTATGCCTTCGCCTGCATCACCTTGAGCCTACCTGCAACAGTCGGCAAACCAAGGATGTAACGCATACACACTGCTGGGAACGAGGAACTGTTGGCATGATTTTCGGGAGAAGAATTCTGGCGAGTATCTTCCCTGCAGACGTATAGAAATTAATAGGGAGTAACAAATTCTCGACTTAACGTATATAAGTAGAAGTGTTTCGAAAGTCGAAATACTCGCTGATTGTAAACCGTAATGTAAATGTGAGTATAGTAGAAGTGTCCTCGTTGAAAGTATATGCACATTCCACATAGCTCACATAATATAGGAACACCAACAAATAGAATTATTTAAATTAAAATACTAGCGAGCACAAAGATTCACTTACTATAATTACAGTGAGAAACGGTTCGTAAGTCGAAGTGCTAGCAGGTGGATACCCGTTATATAAATATAATTATGCTGAAGGTAGACGTATCCACGGTGGTCCATGTCTTCGCGCCGCGGGCCATTCGCAACTGCGAGCGCTATCAAGCAAGTCACCTGAACAAGTCAAGAAGCTTGATACAGGGGAAAATGGCACGGTGCAAGAACACCAAAAGACACGTGGGATCCAAGATGTGCAGCGTGGGAGCCGACATGACAGTCAAGAAGACGAACGTGGAGAGCCTGCCTGCGAGCTTTAAAAACCTGAAACTACAGTCACTACTGAAGCCACCACGAGGAAGATCGTCGACAACCCACCGAAAACAAGAGCTAACACAGCTGAGAAGGAGGAGAAAGACACCAGAATCGGAAACACCGACTCAAAAACTTTCAGATGGATCGTCAAGCGTATTCAAGTGGAGCTGTCAGACGAACAAATCACGAAGCAGCTACAAGAAGAGAATCCCAACATCCGAATCTTGAAGGCGAAGCGGATCATGACATACTCAAAGATCCCTACCACGCTGGCGGTGGTGACGACAGAGGGCAGCGAGACGCCGACCACAGTATCAATCAACACGAAAATACAACAGCCAGAGAGATTCATCCTAAGAATCAATCAATGTTCAAGATGTCAGAGGGCCGGCCACAGCAGAGCAGCATGTCGCACTAAGACGGAAATTTGCGGTACAGCGCCTATCACCAAGCCTTCAAGGAATATCCGCTGGCCAAGCTGGACATGGAGTTCCGAGCACCCAACAACAAGAGAAAGTGCGCCAACTGCCTGGGCAAGCATGGAGCAAGATACTTGGGCTGCTCGTACCTCCAATAACACCGAGACGTTCTAAAGATCGCCATTACCATAAGGACACAGTACAAGGAAGTAAGATGGAGGGGCGAAAGAGCCACTGGCTTCTCGCAAGATGAAAGAGCACAATTACAAAGCCAGATCGACCAGTTAAAAAAACAAGTCAAGTTTCTGCAAACACCGGCACCGACCAGCGACAATGAAAAGCTGCTTGCGGAAAAAAAGGAGATCCAGCTAAATATAAAACAAGAGTTGGAGCACTTGGTGCAGATCACAAAGAAGAATGAAGAGATTCTACGAGACATCAAAGCGGAGAGAAAACTACATAAAGCCGAAATGGAACTTCTCAAAAACAAACCAACAGAAGCCATTACAAGAAATCAAGAGAAACCGCAAGATGAAAAGCAACAGAGAACCGAACCTGAACCGCAAGCTAAAACCGCCACCAGCCCAACCACGACGCCCGAAACAGTCAAAGGGAAGCCAATATCCCGCCAGACATCCGAAGAAAACCGAGATGAGCACCTGACGACGGCAGAGAGGACGCCCGATACCGCCCATATTTACCGATGAAGGAATCGCAGAGATAAAGAGGACATACGAACTCAAGTGCAAGGAATACAGAAGGCGCATGGAAGAAAAAGCAAAGAAGCACAAGAAACTCAAGGGGAAAACAATGCCCTGCCGTATCGCTGAAGAACCAGATTTATACGAGGATGACGAACACCCATGGCAATACTATATAGATGACGGAGAGATCGTCCCATGGCTGACCACAGAGGAAGAAATCGAAAGGCAACAGCAATTCAAACTCGACAGTGAAAACAGGCATAAGGAAGAAAATGAAAACATCGAAAAGCTGATATAGAAAATACACAAAAAAGGAGGCAAAAAGACCAAATAAAAAGTCCTATAAGGACTGCAACCAGCCAAGCCAGGAGACTTCACTTACCAAATATGCCACCAGAGAAGACGGGAACAAAGGACAGCCGCCGACCGATCGCCCCGCTGACACAAACCAACATAACCAGTCCGAGATAGGACTCACTCGTAAGAGCGCACAAGACAAGAATCAAGGTGAATGAACCCCACAAAAACCACGGCTCTCAAAAATAACCACCGCTGAGGAAGCAGGTTAGACGAGACCGAATTTGGAATTTTATTTTCGAAAAATTGGTAGACGTATATAAATGGCTCGTAAATCGAAGTCTAGCAGATGGAAACCCGTTATATAAATATGATTGTGCTACAGGCAGACTTATAGAAATGGCTCGTAAATCAAAGTACTAGTAAGTGGAAATCCGTTATATAAATATGATTGTGCTACAGACAGACGTATAGAAGAACTTAAGTACGTAGAGGAAGCCTTTATACGCTTTTGGACGCATAGAACATACGGTGCTAGACCCACATTTGTATATACCACTCGGTGGTGGATGTCAGTGCCACGCCGGCTTCCTTTACTTCCCAATACATATTTGGTAGCCACATTAGGCTGGGTTTACATGGGCGCCCATGTCAAATTTAAAAAAAAAATCCGAAGCCGCTCCGATGGGGATCGAACCCGCGACCACCAGGTCGGTAGGTGAGTGCAGATCAATTTCATCACTATCAATCATGTGATTAATCCGATGTTATTTTTGTAGGGAATTTTACGTTCAGTAGTTTACCATTGCAATCTGAATGAGAAGTCAAGGTTTACTACAAACACATATTCACACAGACATACATCGCAGCTACCACAACTATCACACACAAACACGGCTTTTAATCAAACAAAACAACCACACACACACACACACACACACACACACACACACATATAAAGACAGCCACCAAACACAAACGCAACAAAACATACAAGCATAATTATTATACACAAACAAAACAACCACACATACACACTCACATAAAGGCAGCCACCACACACAACCACACACACACACACACACACACACACACACACACACACACACATAAAGACAGCCACCATGCACACACAACAAAGCATAAAAACACAAGTATTATATACAAACACAATAACCACACATACACTCTCACATAAAGACAGCCACCACACACAAACACAACAACCACACATACACACACACATAAAGACAGACACCGCACACAAACACAACCACAAACACACACATATATAAAGACAGCCACCACACACAAACACAACAACCTCACACAAACACAACAACCACACACAAACACAACTATTATATACTAACACAACAACCACACATACACACTCACATTAAGACAGCCACCATACACAAACACAACAACCTCACACAAACACAACAACCACACATACACACTCACATTAAGACAGCCACCCCACACAAACACAACCACACATACATACTCAGTTAAAGCCAGCCACCACACACAAACACAACTATTATACACAAACACAACTATTATACACAAACACAACTATTATACACAAACAACAACCCACACATACACGCTCACTAAAAGATAGCCACCACACACAAACACAACAACCACATACAAACACAACTACCACACACTAACACAACCACCATATTTCATCATTTGACATCTAAGACACCATCACATCTATATCTCCGCAACAGAGATTCAAACCTCCATATTTATCTACATTCATCTGTTCGCTTACATACAGCATCTTCCCATTGAAAGGACATCTTTTCTCTCATTGTTCAGAATGACAGAAAGAGGCCGGCGGTGAAAAACAATTCACTATCTTCTGTCAAATATACTTTACTCCAGCAAAGAGTACTTATAGAGAAAAACTCCACTGGTTCATTCACTCCTACCCCATTCAAGTTAACCACTAGGAGAAAATCAACACCATTAATACTGTTGTATTCGGTTAGCTGCGCATATATGGGGGTACATACAGCCTAATCGGCGATGCACGGTTATCCAAGTGAACCGAAAGAAATATACTTTTTATGTATAACGGTTCTCAGTTTTTGTGATTCCAGGGGCAGTGTTAGAAATGTTGATTGTGCAGTCTCCCACAGTTTAAACCCTTGTCAATGTGGGATTATTTATTAATAAACATCCGACTGTTGGATTGCCTCAGACTCGTGTGCTAATTTTTTCCGCTCAATAGCTTTGAATCTGAGCGGATTTCACACATTACTACTGAATGCAGTTGAATGGACTTTTGCGCGAGGATTAGCTGTCCCTGTTACGAGTGTCCCTCGTCATGAGGTTAACTCATTCCAACTTCTGAGGTTCTGTCAATTTACGTCCCTAAAGTCAAGAATGAGAAATAAATACTCAGGACTAACTGACCTGTGTGAGGGACTCACCCACTACGCCGCGGGTAAAATCGCTCGGCCACACCAACAACTATCCAGCCTCATATAATCTTTATAATCATCGTGAATCATGTTGATTAGCATGAGGAAACATTGTCCTACACCGCACACAATCATCAGTCTCGCATTACGCCTTTGTTTTTGGTCCGGTTATGTAATTTGATGCCATGTCAAAGTCGGTACCTGAAGCTTCTCGGGGAGGTTATGACGGCAGGTGAGACAGTAACTATATTATCCGTCGTGTCGGGTTTGTTCAAGGATATATGGGGGATATTATAAGTTACCCCAAAGTCATTGGAAAAATGAAAATGTGTGGTACTTTCTACCATTAAGACAAACAAAAAAGTTTTTGCATATCCTTAACAGGACGTCGCAGTCAACCCCTGCGTATTTTTGCTGCTTGTAATTTCTTGGCAAGTTTACGTAGTTCTCCATTGCTTTCTGAACGACCGGTACTTATACCATCTTATTAAAACCAACGCAAGGCGGTAAGCTGCCAAATCGCCTGCTGCTGTGTTTCGAAAGCGGTATGCGGGATTACGAATTACGTCCGTAACCCCATCGTCTCGGTCTTACTTTAGGCTACGCTGACAATGTTTTGAGCGAGTCGGACCTGGGTTAGACGCCTGCGTTCGTCATTCGCTAAGTGCGGGAAGTCTTACCACCTATTCGTGGTCAGTGGTAGGCGATAAACTGACCATATCCTTCATCGTGCGTCGTTTGGCCAAGTATAATTTACAATAAGGGCATGGGAAATTAATTATCTGCGGTATCTTTATAATTTACGCTCTATTGATAATGTAGCCAGTGCGGTTGGACGAGCGTGCGAATCCTGTTATTCTACAAATTTAAATTAGCACAGCAAAATTGATAATAAAATAACTCTAATCTAGTACTACGTCTACTTAACTTTAAGTATAAAACAATATAGAAAACCGCCACATTACTGGAGTTGATATGTCAGCAGATGAGACAATGTCATTACGTCACGTCTGTCTAGACGTCTGGTTTACTAATGCTCCTAAGCCCAGTTCTTGGTTGTGTCATGACAATAATCCCTTGTTTCGTTTGCGTGTTTTATGCGCTACCCATGCCATGTATACTTTGCCGTACATAGTTTATAGAATACATAGAATTCTCTTACTCTGTCATTCATGTTAGGAATGAGCGCCAGTTAGAAAAAAATGTTTGACAACCATGTTGTCTGTGGATGGGACATGAGTTCATAATTATGATCCCTAATTCACATGTCTAACATGCAGTCGAAAATCCTGAGCGCCCCAACACTTGGCAAGCCGATAGATAGCACAGAAATATGCAGGTACGGTGATGCTATTTTGGAGGCGGACGCTAGAGGCGTCTTATTTAAAGATTGTCTGCCTCGCGGTGACAAGCGTGGTAATATTATATAGATCTTCATATCACACTAAAATTTAAAAAGAAGCTGTGATAAGAAAATGGGGATAGCAAGCATTCAAATTCTTCGTTTTAAGCAACAGAATGTGCCCTCTAGCAAAGCAAGCCTGTGCAGCTAGCAGCCAATAAATTAATCTCATCTCATCATGTTTCTTTTGTACTTTGCGGTATCGAGGTGAAGTATAAACAGCGGGAGAGTGCCCGCTTATAGGCTTCATGTATTGATATTCCCATGGACTGTGTTATTCTCCGCGTCCAACGATTACGTAACATTGCCGGGTCTATATCCTTTTGGGTCAGTCCGTTTATAATTCTTAGTTTTTCTACGAGCAGTATAAAAATCTCCTGCCGGCTTGCTAGGCCAATCGCAGGTTTATTACAAAAATCTGCCTATAGGGAGTCCATCCCCTATAACCTCGCGGTCATGGTTTCCCAGTCTGCACCATGTGGTTGTGGGATTGACTTGTGTAGTCTACGGGTCATTGGCAGGCTACTAATTTACACTGTTCACCCCTCCTGGGAGTGTCTAGCCGATCCTAACCCTACTGGCCACACCTTGTAGACCGCCAATAAATTTAATATTATATTCTTCCATAGCCACTCTATTCTTCGGATTTCAACACCCCCCCCCCCCTTTCCCCTTTCCGCCACGCCCCTCCCCATCCTCTCATCATCAGATTGTTTTCTTTTCTCAAATGTTGATAAAACAACGACCAATGGACAATATATGTACAGTGATGAAGAAGTCATACTGGCCTGTGATAACTGGATTCATTTAGAAGAATAAGGTTTTCTATTCCTAAGGTAATTTTAATGGCAAACTACTGAGCGTAATCTTGCCAAGAAATGAACATACAGCTGAAAGATGCTGGTGCTGACAGCGATGTCCTGTAAAGGATATGCAAAAAAAAAAAAAGGTAATTTTAAGGGCAAGTACAAAGACGTCATTTGTAAGTCAATTCATTGATTGTTTGAGTTACCTTGCACTGTTTCGTCAAGCCTGTGGCTCAGTACATCCGACGTCGATAAGCATTGTTCGGGTATGCCCTCCCTAGACTTTGACTGTCCCCAGTCTATCTACAAGGTATCAGGTGTGTCTCTCTTCATACCCCTCTACTTCCGTAAGGTGGAGACACGGCAGAGAGGGCGTGTTAATTCAAGTGGTGGCTGTATTGAAAAGAAATTAACACTATACAACATTTAAGTTCTCCGTGATATTTCCGCCATAATCATGGTAAAGATGTATGGCCATCTTCTTATAGTTCATAACGATGTTGGCATCACCTTATATAATTCAAAATAATGATGCCCAGCAAAAATTCACGGAACTCCTAATTTTTAAAAACAAACGTATCCTACCAAAGCATCTACAAATCGTACCTTGGGAACCTTTGATATAAACATTTAGATTCAGCCAAATACGAGAGTAAAAAATCATGATTTATATTCCACCGGTACACCGTAATAAAAACTAAAGTTTATCTCGAGGACCTCTGTAGATTTATGTATTTATGCTACTGGAGACACTGGAGGTGTCTGGATTAGTGGACACCGAATATGTTGATGTAATATAAGAAAATATAACCCCACTTATGGTGAACCACGTGGCTCATTTGTGTTTGTTTTTAAGCTTCCGTTACTGCGTATTTGTTTCTTATTACCTTTTTAATCTCACTGGCTGCGCAATATTAAAATAAAATCCGGGTTTATACTTTTTTAAGTTTAAATAAATAGCAAGAAACCAGCTGTTGTAGGGATATCTTTCTGGCTTGTAAAACCATACCTCAAGATTGTCAAAAACAAGTGGTTACGTAAACAGTTGGTGGACAGCTTAATTATAATAAAAGTACACATTCAGTGCACTTTGATACTATCTGATATTAAATTAGGAAGTTCTTAGCTCAGTGAACCTTCAGAAGAGTTTGAAATCAAGAGTGGAGTTAAGAAAGGTTGTGTACTAGTTCCCACCCTCTTTGGAATATACTTTTCTCTTCTACTGAAAGCTGACTTCAATTATCAGTATGGTTGCATATACATTCACTCACGCTCAGATTGCGGCCTCTACAATACTCAGAGATTGAAGGCCAACACCAAAATTACTCTGGGTACTGATCAGGGAGTTGATTTTTGCAGATGATACCTCAATTACGACCAACACTGAGGAAGACTTATGTCTACTATCTGCACTATAAAATGCTTGTTCTGAATTTGGTTTAACAATTAGCAAAATGAAGACACAGATCATGTCACAAGGGTACACATGGGGTACCATCAGTCTTTATTGACGACTCCGAACTGGTGATAGTTAGGCCATTTTACATATCTAGGATCAATGGTAATAGCAAATTATCCCTATATCAGGAAATCAACATCATGATTGGTAAGGCAGAAGCAATCAATTAACTGGTTAACAAAAGGAGTCTTGGAGAACAGGAAGCTTACTGCCAAAACAAAAGTCTTTGTCTATCAAGCCAGTGTTCTTAGTACTTGTCTTTATGGCAGTGAGACCTTGTCAACTTACTCACACCAAGGGAAACGTTTAAACAGCTTTCATATGCGGTATCTGTGAAGAATACTTAGTATTAAGTGGCAAGACAAAATCACAAATACTGAAGTATTGGAATGATCAGGCTTTGTGACGGTTTGTTCCATGCTCCGTCTTCGTAGACTTAAATGGATAGGACATGTTAGGGGTATGGATGATGCTAGAATACCACAGGACATCTTGTTTTGTGAATTACATATGGGTAAGAGATCTCGGGGTCGGCCTCTACTGCGATACAAAGATATGTGTAAGCTGGGCATGATTGATACTGGCATTGATATTGCACATTGGGAGCAAGTCGTCGCTGAACGTGTTGCAAGGAGGGCAACGATCAGAAATTGAATAAAGACAAAGGAGAAAATTATTGCAGATAGGTCACACATCGAGCGTATGAGACTTCAGATGGTGTATAATGGTGGAAATGACCATGTGTTCACATGCATCCATTGTGGACGAACATTTACAGCAGCAATTGGTCTGATCAGTCACATTCGCTTCCGCTATGGGTTGTAGTTATTATGCCTTTTGAAGCACAATGTAACAAACTGCCGTCTGTCAAGACGGCAAGATGCCAAGGTGCCAATGTAGCTCAGTGCATGGAGTGTGTATTTTCGGCGAACATCTCAAAACATGTATTCATAACATAGCATTAATGCTGTGTTTTTGGTACAGTGTTGTAATTTTCACATGTTGCCAATACTGCAGCCGCATGACCTAAATCAGTATCATTAATATCTTCATCATCTTCATCATCAGAATCAGCAACAAGTAGGCCCCCCACCTGGGATGGTTGTGAAGCTGCCTTATGAACCTTGTAGTCCTTTGTTACGCGTCTTGTACAACTTTCTTTAATTCAATCTATTTCATTATAAACAGATCCTCAGACATCAACAACTTAGTTATCTACCGCCCTAAGATACAAGCATCAACACAGGTGAACAGCAAGGAACATTGTTCAAGGCCCCAAAGAACCAGACACATAAGAACATCTCCCTCTCTATGGAACATGACCACAACCAAGATTTGCCGTTCCTAGATAATCTAATTCTAGATAGGGCAGACTTCACAATTTAAAGATCAGTGTACCGCAAAGAAAAAAGGTCAAGCCCATACTTAAATGTACAAACGTGGCCTAGTACCAACTGACCAAGCCAGGGAGATATGTATCCAAGGCACTAGTAGGGGAATTCGAAACTATCAAGAAAACCTTAAACCTTATTGGCTACCTCACTGGATTCATAAAGTGCCACTGCCAGCAGCAAAAACCAACCCATAATAATACATCAGTTTCCAAAATCAAGGTATTTATCCAACTAACCGTTCTAGGGGATGACATAATGCAATGTCTACAGGACCGGCTCACTAAAACGGTTGTCCGAACGTCCTGTGCTGCAGATCCAGTTACTAGACATAGAACCACACTGATCCCAACCCCAACAATGAAAGAACATGTTTCTCTATACGACTAATCTAACTGCATTTATCAATTTAAAATTAGGTTTCCGCCTAATGGCATTGAAATAGCAAAGAGGCAGTTGAGAAATAGGATGGTAGAACGCATATACAATTGGATAGACAGAATAATAAACAGAAGACTAAGGCAACCTAAATAAAACCTGCACATCGGAAATTACCCTCGTCGTCGTCTCATCTCATCTCATCATGTTTCTCTTGTACCTTGCGGTGTCGAAGTGAAGTATAAACAGCGGGAGAGTGCCCGCTTATGAGCTTCATGTATCGATGATCCCATGGACTCTGTTATTCCCTGTGTCCATCGTTTACGTGGTCGGCCTCTTCCTCAGCTTCCCTCTGTCTGCACATCATTGCTTGTTGTGGTAAACTGTTAGTTGGTAATCTACTTGCATGGCCAAAGCCATTTGACTTTGCTGCCTTCTAATAAAATCTAGTGCAGCTATAACCCGCACTTTAGACCTGATGTCTTCATTTCTGATCTGATCTCTTCTTGATACATTGAGTATTCTTCTCAGAAATCTTATTTCTGTTGTTGTAATTTTCTTTTCTATTTTTCTGTCATAGTCTAGGTTTGGCAATGGTAACATAGAGTTGGTAAGAAGATTATATTGTAAAGTGCTTTCTTAGTAGTTATTGATACATGTTTGTTCTTTAGTATTGGTGCCATTTGTCCAATGAGTTGGTTTGCCTTATTGCAGGTATTTTCGATCTCGTCTTCTGATTTGCCATTTGATGATATTATACTTCCTAGGTACTTGAAACTCTGTACTTGTTTCAAGTAAAGAGTTTCAAGTACCTAGGAAGTATAATATCATCAATTTACCCTCGTCGTTAATAGCGTGAAAATGGAAACCGGTAATGATATTAAAACAATGCGCTACGTGTGTCGCTTAACACACAAAATGGACTAATGTTAAAGGTTCCCGAAGCCATTGCTATTCGCATAGAAAAGCTAACTTTCTGCAAAATAACAAGACGTACTATTTAGTTGAAAATAACCGTGGTAGACAATTTAAATACCGCACGGAATGTGTGGGTTGTGTGACTTCTGCAGTAAGCATCTGACGAGATGTAGCGAAATATGCCAGGCAATAAACTGTGCAATCTTCTGCTTGTGTCTTCGTTATTCAAATTCACAACGGGAAAACATTGTTTTTAATTCCACATATGTGTGCAGTGATTGACCTGGACACGCCTGTTTTACAAATGTCTCTCTTGAACTACGCTGATCTGTCTTTCTCAGTCTACCAGAAGTAACTTTGATGATTCTTCATGTCTTAGAATTGATCAAATCACGAGATCCCGCTATTTTGTTTTACACTTCAGCAGAATTTATAGACGACATATTTGTCAGATGCACACTGTACAGTTGTATATCATATGAAGTGAATACATGAAATATTGTACACACATAGTCACTTATATTGTTTGAATGTGAAGCATTTATTATTCCCCAAAGAAACAGCACATTTAAAACGAAGTTTCGATATTTGCATAACATTCGTTGGAACTTTTAAATTGCTAACGCTTCGGTGTATTTTATAAATCGTTTATTGTTCGTCGAGAACAATATGCAAGGCGCTATTTTGTTTATTAACTTTATACCGACATTTATCGGATGTTGAGAGATGGCAGAGCTTGGGGATTTATACCAGGACGACAGCACAGGGATTCATGAAAACTGATTAACTCTTTTCTATCCATACTAGCCGGTCTCTCTAGCCTAGGGTTAGCGACTTTCTCTGTAATCCCGTATACTCTCGTGAGTAACGGGACGACGGCGAGAATCGGTAGCGGTTCTAACCGCGTTGGTAACTTGCGGGGTATGTGAGCCGGTCGCTCAGAAATCAATGGCAAACTACTGAGAGTAATCTTGCCAAGAAATCAACAATCAGCTGAAAGATGCTGATGTTGACAGCGATGTCCTGTAAAGGATGTGCAAGCATGTTATTTTTTTACCCATACTGGGTTTGCTAACTGTCGTTCCGTTATACCTATGTTAGTTAGTAGAACAACATTAACAAAGTCGTCTTTCGTCTGTTATATTTTTATGAATGTTTTCATTTATTAAATTGTTGAACCAACTGGTTTTGTGTCATTTTCCAGTAATATCACATCTCACTAATTCTATTCTTTGCCATTTACAACTGTTTCTCTGTCTTTTCCTGTAACACTGCATCTCCTTGATTCTATTCTTTACCATTATCAGCTGGTTCTCTGTCATTTTCTGGTAACACCAAACCTCACTGATTCTATTCTTTGCCAATAACAACTGGTTCTTTGTGATGTTCCGGTAATACCACATCTCATTGATCCTATTCTTTGCCATTTACGACTGGTGAGTGATGTTCAACGTACTCACGGCACGTCCTGTCTTTCCTTGTTTTGGGAGAGCTATGACCAAGAGGAAGACCTAGAAGCAAATACCTGGATGGCTAGGCCACATGGCATGGTCGAGACAGGAACACGGAGCTGATCCACGAATCTGGTGATCGAGTGAGATGGCAAAACATGGCCGCCCACGCTTACTGGCATGGCACATGATGGATGGATGGATGAATGACTATCCACTGCTTGTAGATCTTGGCGGCCGTGCGTTCGTAGTGGCTATCCTGTCTGTAAATGGTCCGTGTTAGAATCCCCTCCGATCGAGAGAATTTGTTTTAAAAATTGACTTGGACACCGAGATCCACCCAATATGAAATGGGTACCCAGGGAAGGTTAACTCGATCAACAAATGCCTGAAGAAGTCGGATGTGTCGGCCGAAAAGCGCTCATATCACAGCTCTACTGTAAATAGGCACAATGCAGTTACGTTCAAAACACACATTCTGACGAATGAAGAAGAGGAATGGGTACCAGGAGTTGATCAGGGAAGTAAAGCAGGACAGCGTGATATTGGCCGTAACGTCTATCAAGTGCCGATTTTCCTTGTTGTTGTTGTTGTTGTTGTTGTTGATGGTATTGGTGTTGTTGTTGTTGTTGTTGTTGTTGTTGTTCTTCTTCTTCTTCTTCTTCTTCTTCTTCTTCTTCTTCTTCTTCTTCTTCCTCTTCTTCTTCTTGAGACAGAGATAGAAGCAAACAGAGGTGGAGTAGGAGACACAGAAAGAGGCTTAAGAGTGGCAGAGAGAGAGAGAGAGAGAGAGAGAGAGAGAGAGAGAGCGAGAGAGAGAGAGAGAGAGACTGCGAGAGATCCAGAGACAGAGAAATATATATGAGTCATAGAGTGAGTGATAGAGAGAGAGAGAGAGAGGAGAGAGAGAGAGAGAGAGAGAGAGAGAGAGAGAGAGAGAGAGAAACAATGTGAATCATAGAGTGAGAAGCAAGGACAGATAGGTATAGAGAGACGCAGAGAGTGACAGGAAGAGTCAGTCAGGTAGATATTGAGAAAGCGAGAGAGAGAGAGAGAGAGAGGAGAGAGAGAGAGAGAGAAGAGAGAGAGAGAGAGAGGGAGAGAGAGAGAGAGAGAGAGAGAGGGGGGGCAGAAGCAGAGAGAAAATGTCAGAGAAATGTAGAGAGAACTGCAGAGAGAAAGACATAGAATAACGCAGAAAGAGGGAGAGAGAGAGAGAGAGAGAGAGAGAGAGAGAGAGAGAGAAACAGACAGACAGACAGACAGACAGACAGACAGACAGACAGACAGAGAATGTAGAAAGTAAGGTACGGAGAGGCATATTATGAGAGAGCAGCAGAGAGAGTCGGGGATAATGAGAGGCATGCAGAAACGGAGTGAGAAACAGGGCAAGACGAGAAGAATATATAACACTGGAGCATCATGGTATAACAAGAATTAGGCATGTTTACCGGAGACAGAGAGTCGTGAAGAGACAGCTGGATCTGCACTTGACGGTGATGTTGATGACAATGACGATGCAGTTGTTGACGATGACTAATGGTACCCGGAGAAGAACAAGCAACAACTCAACTTATATCAACAACTATCAATTATACGCGTCATGAAATCAAGCAGTGAACATGGTTGAGTCATGTTAGGGGCATGGCTAGTGACACGAACCGAGCGCAAGAAATGTCACGCCAGTTGCCATTCTGGTACGCTGGCGACCAGGTTCTGTCACATCTATGTGTTTCTCGTCTTCTTATTAAGTGAACTCCTGGTCAACGTTCTTGTCAGTCTGCCAGTAAGCCGTGTCTTTCTCGGCCACTACGCACCCTGCATCTTTCCTGTTGACACAAAGCTCTTCAGTTCGATTTTTCTCTTGATATGACCGAAACAAATTTTATTAGGGAATTAATCTACGTTTGTGAATTTTATAGTTTTGGGGGAGGATAATGCAAAAGGTCTAATACAATTTTTGAACATTGCAGTAACACAGATGTGCCAAGAAAGGACTCGCATTGAATAGCAAGAAAACAGTAACAATTGGGGTATCAAAGAAAAAGGTGACACCAAAATGTGAAATGGAAAGAGAAGGGAAAATTCTTAACCAAGTGGATAATGTTTAAATACCTAGGGACATTTATAACATCATATAGAAGATGTACAACATAGATTAAGAGCAGAATAGGGCAAGCAAACATTGCAGTTCCCATTTTAGCTCCACACATACCAGTACCAGTTTTTAGTTCCTAGATAGCCCACAACCCATGTTACTCCATACACGTCTCGGTACCCATTTAATTCACACATACCCACATATCCCAGTACCCATTTAATTCACACACGTCCCAGTACCCATTTTAGTTCCCACACGTCCGAGAACTCAGATTAGTTCCCTTTATATCCCAGTACCCATTTTTGTTCCGACACGTCCCAGTACTCATTTTAGTTCACACACGTCCAAGTGCCCATTTTAGTTTTCACATATCCCAGCAACAATTTTATTTCTTACACGTCCCAGTACCCATTTTAGTTTCCATACATCCAAGTACCAGTTTCAGTTCCCTCATGTCTCAGTACCCATTTGAGTTCCCACACGTCCGACCACTCATTCTAGTCCTCACACGTCCCAGTGCACATTTTCGTTCCTACACGCCCCGGTACTAATTTTAGTTACCACATGTCTCAGTGCCCATTTTAGTTCCTACATGTCTCAGTGCCCGTTTTAGTTACCACATGTCCAAGTGCCCATTTTAGTTACCATATGTCTCAGTGCCCATTTTAGTTACCACATGTCTCAGTGCCCATTTTAGTTACCACATGTCTCAGTGCCCATTTTAGTTACCACATGTCTCAGTGCCCATTTTAGTTCCTACATGTCTCAGTGCCCATTTTAGTTCCTACATGTCTCAGTGCCCATTTTAGTTACCACATGTCTCAGTGCCCATTTTAGTTCCTACATGTCTCAGTGCCCATTGTAGACCCTACATGTCTCAGTGCCCATTTTAGTTACCACATGTCCAAGTGCCCATTTTAGTTCCCACATGTACCAGTGCCCATTTTAGTCCGCTTCGACCTGGACTTCCACATAATTTAAAAACGCACCCCGGTTTTGAAGGGCAATCGAATTAAAATCATTGGGCTTCGAGGGTATTCCAATACAGGACCATCTGGCTGGGAAGAACGTCAGCTGGCCATTGAGCTACCGAAGTTCCCTGTCATTCGTGAATTCGGAGGCTAAAGCGCTGTACATGAATGGGTGGACAGACTAGTCAGTTTCTCATGGGTTTGTTTTGTTTGTTTGTTTGTTTGTTTTTTTCCAGTAGGGCGACTTCGATGTTTGTAATTGTATCAACACCAGACCGAAGTAAATAGGACTAGAGGCCTGTCATGATAGAATAAGTCTCCTATCTACACGAATGATCAACAGGATAAATCAATAATTATAGGAATGATTGACAGATATGTCGCCTTTTACAAGAATGATTAACAGAATAAATATCCTATTACACCGATGTCACATCACTTGTATCTTCTTTACACACTTCGGTAAAAGGAGAACATGTGGAGCGGGGCGGTGCAGGCCTATTTGGACCGAAACTCCCAGTTCACTTATTCCTGTAGCGTATTCTTACTCTATACAGCCAATACTGTTATAAGCATGTGAAACAAGAACACGAAGAAGAAAAGCTGAGACAAGTCTAGTGGAGGTGGAAATGTAGTTTCTTAGGGAAATGTAAACACTGCCATGAACTAACTAACAGAAAAACCAACGAGAGAGGTCTACAAAAAACAAAATCCAAAAAAACCAAAGAAACAAAACAACAAATGAGAATCGTAAACTGATTAGAGAAAATACACTTAGGCATAACAGTTTTTTGTTTTGTTTTTGGGTGCAGTGTGAGGAGAAATTAATTATAAAACTTTGTTATGGCTGGTAATATTGATTGAAAAAGAGAGAAAATTCACGTAGATAATCAAGAATTGTAGGCACAGTGTGAGGATAATTACACTATACAACTTAGTGACAACTGGTAATATTGATGGGAAAAGAGCAAGAGAAGACAAAGAGATAAATACATTGCTGGCTTGGCGACGTGGCATAATTAGCACAAGAAGACAAACATGACCCAGGACTCTGGTGATCGGGTGGGATAGTCAACAATGACCGCCCACCCGTATCGGTATTTTAATTTGTTTTCGAGCTCGCTAATTGTGAACTCAAGCGTGGTCCATACGCGTGCCACTACTACTAGTGCACTGGACTAATTTTTGCGTGTGGATTAGCTTTCTCTATTACCAGTGTCCCTCGCCATCAGGCGAACAAACTCCGACTTCAGAGGTACGTGTAATTTGCATCCCCGAGTCAAGGACGAGAAGTCAACTCGTTAGTCCACTGGCCCGTTTAGGGGTTGAACTCGCTACCTCGGCATCAGCACACCAGATGTTTAAGAACGATCGCTCTTATTCATTGGTGCTTATCCGTACCCTATACGTTAATCCCCTCTTGCAGACTAAATCTTCTGAAGTAGCAACTCCTTCGCAGAACGTCGATCTCATCAAGGGGGGGGGGGGGCCGAAGAACGTTTCCCGCCGCCTTATTCACAATATCATGCCCATGTAGAGACCATGCGTTGCTCATGCAGCTTGATCCATCTCTCTGACTGCCTAGTTTACTCCAGAGGAAAGGTAACACCAATACATCTGGAACAAGACAAGATGCAGAAGCTGCCAGAACAGCAACGCAATGCTCAAACTATCCGTGTGTCGGAGCTTCGATCCTAGATCAGTTGCCAAACAAGGCTTAGGGCCTGGTATGCCCTGCCATGACATTTAGTATTTAGGTTACATTTTCTCGCCCTGGGGTAAGGCTTGTATCCTCCCAATTGTTCTCCTCCGTTCGTTCCTCGTTTGTTCGTTCATAACTTCACACGGCCAATGTCTAGTATATATCGAAAGAGAAAGAAAACATAGAGAAGAAGAAGAAGAAGAAGAAGAAGAAGAAGAAGAAGAAGAAGAAGAAGAAGAAGAAGAAGAAGAAGAAGAAGAAGAAGAAGAAGAAGAAGAAGAAGAAGAAGAAGAAGAAGAAGAAGAAGAAGAAGAAGAAGAAGAAGAAGAAGAAGAAGAAGAAGAAGAAGAAGAATATTGTGAAGTGTGTGAAATACAATATTTGTGTTTGTTCATGGTCTTGACTCTGTACCTTTGTTTTTGTGTTGTTTAGTCTGCGCCATTTCCGTTCACTGTCCAATGTTGTGAAAACCATCACTTCGTTCACATCAGTTTCATTTCTTACTATTATCAGATGCTCAACAAGACATTATGCTCAATACGATAACAAGCTCAACAACAGCTTCAATAAGGTCAACAAAGAATAAATAGTAGCCGCATTTGCATTCTTACTCTGTTATTGTATTGTCTTACTTATCTTTTATGAGCAGAATGTGTGTTTAGTTTCTTCTTCTCTCTATATTTTGTCTGCATGTTCGTATATCTTTCATGCGCGCAGTTTGTACAACCAACAATCTATACATTTCATAGTCTAGTCGCAACAACAGAAGTTTCATATGCTCGTGCCTGTGTGTAGTCTCATAATTTTGCTCATGTAAGCAAAACATACTTTAAAATGCTCCCAAAATTTGAAATTTGAATCTATAATTGAGCGATGCAGTAGCGTTTATGCAGTCGTATACCCGTCTCTCTTCTACTTGACGAACTAAAACCAGCGCTGTTGCCAATTTGCATCGCGGAATACATGCATTGTTAGTTGCACTGAAAAGACCAGAGCGGGCGAAAAGTTGAAATTCGCTAATTCTTCGTTTGTTTCCATCGCGGAGGAAACTTGTTTGCTGTCTTTCTTTCCAGAACCAAGACAGCGTAACTGATTTACTGCCAAATTTGCTGTCTTCGTGAAAAGCGTACGCACAGACGTGTGACATTGTTGCGCAACGAACGTTTTCTGCTGGAAAATTATTTATCATTTCACTGCTTTTATCCAACTGGTGTCTACAGTATCTTTACTATTTTCAAGTTGTGCTTTCTAGTTTTCAAACAGTTTTAAGACTGAATGTTGCTTTCATTAAATTTTTTAGACATATTTTGTCACGAACCTTCAAATATTTGTAATAATATTACTGAGATAATATTTATATAAACGATATAATAACATCAGATCATTAATTGGCGGTTCTTAAGTTTAGATTACTCACTAAACGACAATCGATGATTGACACTTACAGAAGTGTATTTGACATTCTGAGGAAGCTCAAAGCTATTTATTTGGCACGAATTAACGCTTTGATTGTTGTTTAAAATGGATCGTTTTCTTTAGTATACAAATACAGTTCATTGGTTGATCATGGAGTGGTTTCGCATAGGATGCCACAGGTAAAAAATTGTATGCTCTATATTATCATTCATTCATTCATTCATTCATTCATTCATTCATTCATTCATTTCATTGATACATTCTTCATATTTTCTTCTTTTTTCTTCCTCTTTGTCCCTCCTGTTTCATCATCATAATCAATATCTTCTTCATCATCATCATCATCTTCTTCTTCTTCTTCTTCTTCTTCTTCTTCTTCTTCTTCTTCTTCTTCTTCTTCTTCTTCTTTCTTCACCTCCTTCTCCTCCTCCGTCTTTCCTCTTACGCTGGGAGTGCGTCACTGTCAGTGATACCAGAGACCAGTGTCAAAATCGGCATACACTTGTTTGTGCCAGGTTTACATCCTCTAGCTGTCACAATTGATGACGAAGTGAATGCAAGAATATCCAAGGCCAGCGCAGCCTTTGTCAGACTGTACAAGAATGTATGGGACAGAAATGGAATAAGCCTGCAAACAAAGCTGAAAGTCTACAAAGCAGTCGTTTTATCCACAATGCTATATACTTTTGAAACCTGGACTGTTTGTCAGTGACACGTCAGGAAATTACGCCACTTCCACACAATCTGCCTTAGGAAGCTACTGAAGATTAAATGGCAAGACAAGATCCCAGACACTGAAGTCCTAGAAAGAGCGTCCATGCCCAGTATCCATACACTACTAATAATGTATCAGCTTCGTTGGGCTGGTCATTTGACTCGCACGTCAGATCACAGGCTCTCTATACGATACGAATTGTTTACGGCGAACTGCGCTGTGGTAAACGCTCCCAATGAGGCCTGAGGAAACGCTTTATAAACAATCTGAAGATCTCGCTGAAAACTTTTGGAATTCACTTGACACCTGGGAGACTGCTGCCAAAGACGGAAATTCATGACGTACATCACTAGGTAAGGGTGTAGTCACTTGTGAAGCAAACATGACTGCAAAAGACTGTGGAAAAAAAGACTGGACAGAAAAACTACCGCAGGAGATCCTTCTCCCGGAACGTCAAGTATTCTTTGCCTACATTGTCAAAGAACATTTCGAGCCAAAACAGACCTTACCAGCCATCTTAGAACTCAGGGCTGCAAACTTTCAACCCCACTGGATGAAATGAATGGCCATCATCATTCTTGAAGGACAAACATCACAACCCCACTGGATGAAGTGAATGGTCATCATCATTCTTGATGGACAAACACCACAACCCCACTGGATGAAATGAATGGTCATCATCATTCTTGATGGACAAACACCACAACCCCACTGGATGAAATGAATGGTCATCATCATTCTTGGTGGACAAACACCACAACCCCACTGGATGAATTGAATGGTCATCATTATTCTTGGTGGACAAACACCACAACCCCACTGGATGAAATGAATGGTCATCATCATTCTTGATGGACAAACACACAACCCCACTGGATGAAATGAATGGTCATCATCATTCTTGATGGACAAACACACAACCCCACTGGATGAAATGAATGGTCATCATCATTCTTGATGGACAAACAACACAACCCCACTGGATGAAATGAATGGTCATCATCATTCTTGATGGACAAACAACACAACCCCACTGGATGAAATGAATGGTCATCATCATTCTTGATGGACAAACACACAACCCCACTGGATGAAATGAATGGTCATCATCATTCTTGATGGACAAACAACACAACCCCACTGGATGAAATGAATGGTCATCATCAT
Organism: Cepaea nemoralis; assembly: GCA_014155875.1. NCBI lineage: Eukaryota > Metazoa > Mollusca > Gastropoda > Stylommatophora > Helicidae > Cepaea > Cepaea nemoralis. The sequence goes on from JACEFZ010025782.1 coordinate 34,223, forward strand.
TCTTGATGGACAAACACCACAACCCCACTGGATGAAATGAATGGTCATCATCATTCTTGATGGACAAACACCACAACTCCACTGGATGAAATGAATGGTCATCATCATTCTTGATGGACAAACACCACAACCCCACTGGATGAATGAATGGTCATCATCGTTCTTGATGGACAAACACCACAACCCCACTGGATGAAATGAATGGTCATCATCATTCTTGATGGACAAACACCACAACCCCACTGGATGATGATGAATGGTCATCATCATTCTTGATGGACAAACACCACAACCCCACTGGATGATATGAATGGTCATCATCATTCTTGATGGACAAACACCAGACTTCCTCTGGACAGATTTCACCCAAGGTTAAGGGCTCCGTCCATCCGTGGGTAGTTTCTTTTCCCAAACAGTTTTGCCAGGGAACACACGGCCTACTCTTTCGAAATAACAGCTGCTATGGGATGTTTAACTTGCGCAAATTGCACGCGATACCAACTGTTTTTCGCCCTTATCTGAGAAGGCTAATTTATTGTGTCTGATCTAATTAAGACTGTACATACCACATCTCAACACACTGATTACCATGAATGACCTCCCAGACTTACCAGGCTGCTAATAGTACCAATAGTATTGGGACTCTTCTCTTACTGTTGAAGATGAGAACGGAGCACGTATTGGAATATCATGAGTGCTATGATGACATCTCTTGTCTCAACTCACCGACACTCATCTTTACTTTACTTTACTTTACTTTACTTTACTTTACTTTACTTTACTTTACTTTATTTTACTTTACTATATCAAGTCAGCCCCCTCCCCCTCCCAATCTTTGAAGTTACACCGTGTGTCTTATTTTGTCGAAACGAGGTCGTGACCACTACTCACATGAATATTGCATGCGTGTACATACAGTTCTCTTGCCTGCCCACCCAGTAGTTATGGGTTCGAATTTACATCGAGGTGGATATTTAAAATTGGCCAGAGCTCCTATTTCAACACTTCGACCCAACCTAACATGAAGAATGAATAACTCTCTTTGCCACCCACACTGGAATGTGTTCGGCTCCTCAATTTGTTTTTTGTTTTTTTCTCTTCTTTTTTTTCTTTCTTGTTCGCTCGCTTAAACTCGAGTGTAGTCCTTACACACAATTAAAGGTAGTAAGGGACTAAGATTTGCCTGTGTGCTTGCTTTCCCTTTTACCGGTGTCCCTCACCTTCAGGCGAGCCCACTCCGACTTCAGAGGTACTCGATTTGCTGATTTTCTTTCTGGTCTACCAATGTGAATGGCTTGACACTCACACTGGAATTGATATATGCAGTTTGATTTGATGTACGAAGACAACGGTTCTTTCACAAATGGAGTAAGTGTTTAGGCAGTTTTATCTCTGATATTCAGTTATTATTCTTCAGGAATCTATGTGCAAATCTCTGATATTCAGTTATTATTTTTCAGGAATCTGTGTGCAATCTGCAGGCCATGAAACGTTGAATTCGGCCTTCGCTGAAATTTTGCGCATTAGGAGATAGAGTTAGCAAACAATATGCATTTCCAATGCTGCATTCGACGAAAAATAATCCATCGCTCAGATGTATCGAATCTATTAGGCGATTCCAGCCGCAGCTATGCAAAAAAGGACTTCCTGTTAAATGTTAGATTTTTGTGGGGACAAAGTTTCTCTACATTCGAAAGATATCAGTTACTGTATATTTATTATTTCAGCCAAAGTATTTATATGATACATAACTTTGCAGTATGCACCTGACGAGATGCAGCGAAATATGTCAGGCAATAAATCATGTAATAATTTGTTTACGGCGTCTGTGTTTAGTTTTTTATAATATTGATCTGCACTGCCAGGTCGCCCAGCCTAAAGTGATATAGCGAAATATCCTGGAGAGTAAAAGATGCCGGTGTGATATTGACCACATCGTCCAGCGAGTGTCCATTAATATTAACTGCCGGATAAGGGAATCATAGTGGCGCAGTGGAAATGCCGTCTGCGTGGCTTTCCGAATGTCCTGGGTTCGTTTTGGGACTCACCTTTCAGTTCGCAAGTGCAATTATTTCAGAAATTGTCGGTGGCCGTTGGAGGTTGTGATCTGTTCGACGCTTTCGGCAGGTTGCTGTGTGGAAAGAGACCGAGCCACATGGGATCAAACCCGGTGTAATGAAGTGGAATGTCTTGCTTTTAAAACCTTGAATTGATTAACTGGTGTCTGGGCAGAACAGAAGGACTGAAATGGTATGCCAGAGTGCCTAATATGACTAATGTGACGAATATGATTAATGTGAAGAATGTGACTAACATGATTAATGTGACTAATATGGCTAATGTGACGATTGTGACTATTTTGAATAATGTGGATCCTAGGTAGAGAATTAGACAGATTCCAGCCACTAAAGAGTTGAGGAAAAGACGCTAGCGCCGGAATGGCCACGCATTGGGAAAACCCGATAACACTGTTACTAGATAGTTCTTTCTCTTACATATGAAATAGAGATAGACCCACAAGCATGGCCGAGAGTAGTGGCTAGACCCAAGCTTGCTGACCGTACGGACAAGGATTCCATCCTCAGCTGGGGGATTCGGATTTAACAAACATTACCAGGGCTTCCAGGTTGATTCAGCCTAAAATAGGCACCTAAAGATTATTGGCAACTAAAGGGGCCGGCGTAATACTAACCATATCACCTATCGAGAGCCGATTCCTCTATACAAATATGGGTTTAGCACCATATGCCTGATGGGAATTAAGGCTTGTGAAAGGGACCTTTTCTTTTCACTGCAACTAAAATTATATGGGGAAGATAATTAGAGGTACAGATGAATAGTTTAGTTTAGTTTAGTCGTTGGATCAACATCATGGCACACGGTTTACCCCATAAGTGCTCCGTTTTCCTCCTAACTCAAACCTGAGTCTGGAGAAACTCAGCTCAATGCACGAACTCCGTTGCATCGGCGAGGATCCTGAAATACTTTGGGTAGATTTTTAACTCGAAATTTTGCCCGGGCAGCGCCGTTAGGCTACTCTTTTTCGATTTCCAACTGCCAAGGGATTTTTTACGTGCGCAACAATACACGCGGGCGTCCGATCTCACTACCCAGAGACCAGGGGAGATTTTATTACTGGAAGTCCAGGTGGATGTTTCAAATAAATCCCGGTCCTCACCGGAGCCTGAACCCGGGACCTCCAGCACTCGAGGCGGACACCATACCTCGAGACCACTCAGCCCACAGATGAATAATACATGAAGCCCATAAACGGGCACTCTCCCGCTGTTTAAGCTTCACCTGGACACAGTAGTGTACAAGAGGGAAAAGATGAGATTAGATTAGATGGATAATATAGGGAAGGCAGGACATCGGGGTAGCTACAGGGGATAACAAAATACTGGAAGGCACTGAGTTGGTTGAGAGGCTATACTTCTATGGAGGAATTAAGGACAGAAGAGGCATTCTGAAACTTATCACTACAACTAAAAGCATATGGGGAAGACACAGATGAATAGTATAGGGAAGGCAAGACACTGGGGTAGCTGTAGGAGATAACTAAATACAGGAAGGCAGGGAGTGATTTGGTTGAGAGGCTATACTTCTATTGAGGAATTAGGGACAGACGAGGCATCCTCAAACTTATTACTAAAACTGAAAGCATATGGGGAAGATAATTAGAGACACAGATGAATAGTATAGGGAAAACGGTACATGGAGGAAGCCACAAGAGATAACAAAACACATAACAAATATAACAGATAAGGGCTGGATAACAGATAACAAAACAAAACAAACCAAAAACAAATTGGTAGTCTCCGTCGCGAAGTGGTCAAGCCGTTTGACTCGGGCTCCGAAGGTTGTGGGTTCGATTCCGGACCGCGTCCTTCGGTTCACGGGTGAAATTTCTCGGAGACTCTTGTGTGTCGTCGCTAGAACTACGGAGTTCGTGCTTTGTGCGACCTTTCCGCGCTGTGGAAAGAGACCGAGCCATATCGGATAAAACCCGGTGCAATGAAGTCGACCCTGTCAACTTTTAAGCAACTTTAAGATAACAAAGCAAATAAAGGCATGGCGTCACTTCGTGAGGGCGTATGCTTCTCTGGATGAATTAACGACAGAAGAGGCATCCTAAATTGTGTAACTAAAATTGAAAGCATACGAGGAAGATAATTAGAGACACGGATGATTAGTATAGTGAAGGCAGGACATGGGGGGAATTGCAGGAGATAACAGACCATAGGGAAGTTGGTTGAGGGCGTATACTTCTATGAAGGAATGTAGGACAGAAGTGGCATCCTGAAACTGCTGCTCAAAATGCGTCGCTAGGTAGTGGGTATGCATTCGGTAGTGCTATGCATTCAGTGACTGCGGAAATGTATGAAGCAGACAAACAATCGCGTGTATTTCATTAAGGCAATTATAGGCGGCAGCCGTTACAGTCTTGTCAGGCCGTGTTTATGACAGTGTGTGGGTGGTGTCAGTATTTACGTCTCCGCTTTCTGACAGCGGGTATGTGTGTACATGCATGTTTATGTGTTAGTAAATGTATGTGCAGTCAGTCTGGTTGTTTGTTTGCCTGTCGGCCAGCCAGCCTGCACAAACTCAAACATGCACGAACGTCTGTATGTCTGTCTGTCTGTCTGTCTGTCTGTCTGTCTGTCTGTCTGTCTGTCTGTCTGTCTGTCTGTCTGTCTGTCTCTATGTATGTATGTGTGTGTTTGTGTGCACGTGCGATATACATACCAATAATTGTCTGTGTGTTTATATGTCTGTTTGTCTGTCTGACGTTCTGCCTTGATATCTGTCTGTCTGTCTGTCTGTCTGTCTGTCTGTCTGTCTGTCTGAATGTAAAAATGCTAGCATATGTGACAATGGTCTAGAAAGATGAGCAGTGGAAGGCCATCTGTGTGCCATTCTCCACCCCTAGATGTGCACTAAGAATTGACGAAACCAAGTGTCCACGCGTGCTCTTCACTCATCTGTGTTCCATACTTCACCCCTAGATGTGCACCAAGAATTGTCGAAACGAAGTGACAACGCGTGCTCTTCACTCATCTGTGTGCCATACCCCACCCCTAGATGTGCACCAAGAATAATGAAACGAAGTGGATACTCAGATTATTCAAAATAACCTTGTAGCTAACAAAACAAACTAGAGAATAAACCCTAACCGGGACAGCAAGCAAATAAAAGAACTCAATAAACAGAACAATTAAGCTAACAAACAAGTCAAAATGGGTTAACGTGGACAGTTCCAGAGATCTATATACAAACAATTCAGGGTTTGTGTTTATAACCACCGACTTAAGACATTTGTCTTGTAAACATCTCCATTAAACAGCTCTTTCTGTTAACTACCCTTCTAGAATACAGTTGTATTTGTCTATTTTTACCGCGGCTTGTATTTGTTTACATTTTCGGTTTGGCTTCTTGCGCACACCATTTCGTTTGTATTTTCTCAACTGACGTTTTTTCTTGTTGTATAGATAGGGATATCTCGTCTGGAATTCGCCTATGTGTTTGTTTTTCTTGTGGAGTGTAGTGTTTCTTGTATTTATCTGTCGTTGAACTCTGCCGCATCCTGGCCTCAACTACTCAGCCATGAGATTTAGTCTTTAGGTTGCATTTTCTCACAACAGGGTAAAGTTTTCTCGTCTCATCTCATCTCATCATGTTCCTCTTGTATCTTGCGGTGTCGAGGTGAAGTATAAACATCGGGAGAGTGCCCGCTTATGGGCTTCATATATCGATATTCTCATGGACTGTTATTCCCGGCGTCCATCGTTTACGTGGTCGGCCTCTTCCTCTGCTTCCCCCTGGTCTGTACATCATTGCTTGTTGTGGTATACTGTTAGTTGGTAACCTACATGCACGGCCAAACCATTTGACTTGCTGCCTTCTAATAAACTCTAGTGCAGCTATAACCCCCACGTTAGTCCTGATTTCTTCATTTCTGATCGTATCTCTTCTTGATACATTGAGTAGTCTCTCGGGAATCTCATTTCTGTTGTTATTTTTCTTTTCTCTTTTTCTGTCATTGTCCAGGTTTGACATTGGTAACATAGAGTTGGTAAGAAAGATTGTGTTGTAAAGCTCTTTCTTAGTAGTTATTGATACATATTTGTTCTTTAGTATTGGTGCCATTTGTCCAATGAGTTGGTTTGCCTTATTGCATCTATTTTTGATCTCGTCTTCTGATTTGCCATTTGATGATATTATACTTCCTAGTTACTTGTAACTCTTTACTTGTTTCAAGGGATGTTCGTTTAGGTGAATCGTTGTTGCTTTTTCTTCTTTAGTTACGGTAATTACCTCTGTTTTACTTGTGCTAATTTTCATGTTATGTTCCCTACATAATTAGTTTAGACTGTTCATGTGGTCTTGTAATTCAGCTTCTGATTTCGCTATTAGTGCTTGGTCGTCCGCAAACAGGAGTTGTCTAATGGTTAGATTTGCAGATGGTTCTTCTTCCGTGATCTCGTGTTGCGGTATTCTTGCGGTCTCTGTTTGGCTGGTTTCTTTACATATATTGTCTATATATGTTATGAACAAGAGATGGTACAGGACACAACCTTGTCGTACTCCGGATATTCGGATATTATGGTGAAGTGTTCTGAGTTTCCTCCAGTTGCTCTCACTATGCATTCCCTGTTGTTGTATAAGCTTCTACATAGGTTTGTTAGATGTGTACTCAAACCATACTGTTTAAGGATTTCCCACAGCTTGTTTCTGTCTACTCTATCAACTGCTTTTTCTTGGTCGACAAAGGCTACGTAGAGTGTTTCATTGAATTCGATTGATTTTCCTATAAGTTGTATAAGAGCAAAAATGGCATCCGTGCATCCTTCGTTTTTCCTAAATCCAAGTTGTGTTTCGCTTAGCTGGGGTTCTATAATATTTCGTAATCTTTTTTCAAGAATATTGCAAAATATGTTTCCAGTATGACTCAACAGTGAAATGTCTCTGTATTGTGTGCAGTCTCTTTTATTGCCTTTGTTTTTCCAAACTCGGATAATTATGAAGTTTCCCCAGTCTCGTGGTGTCTGTTGTTCTACCCAAACGTGGTTGAATTGTCTGTGTAGCCATGCTGTTCCTACTTCTCTTGCTGCTTTAACTAGTTCATTTGGTATTTCATCTTGTCCCCCCAATTGCACTCCCGTAGCCGTTGGCACAATGTAGAGTGTCGGGTTTGTGAGCGCCGCCCCACCATTCAGCGCTAACAGAAAGCAAGTAGTACCGTCTAATATCATACAGTGGGTCAGTCATATCTGATTAAGACCTGACATTAATAATGTAAACATAAACAATGCATATTATTATGTTCTGAGACAGGCAGCCAGGTAGACACGCGTACACACGCTTTGAGTGAGTTGTTTGAGGATGTATGCGCCAATGTGGGATAGAACGGAGAAGAAGGAGTATAAGCAGCAGTGGTAGTAGTAGTAGTAGTAGTAGAAGAAGTAGTAGTAGTAGTAGTAGTAGTAGTAGTAGTAGTAGTAATAGTAGTAGTAGTAGTAGTAGTAGTAGCAGCAGCAGCAGCAGCAGCAGCTGCAGCAGCAGTAGTAGTAGTAGTAGTAGTAGTAGTAGTAGTAGTAGTAGTAGTAGTAGTAGTAGTAGTAGTAGTAGTAGTAGTAGTAGTAGTAGTAGTAGTAGTAGTAGTAGTAGTAGTAGTAGTAGTAGTAGTAGTAGTAGTAGTAGTAGTAGTAGTAGTAGTAGTAGCAGTAGCAGCAGCAGCTGCTGCAGCAATTGAGACAAAAGGAAATATTGACTGACGAAGTATTAGAAGAAGAAGAAGAAGAAGAAGAAGAAGAAGAAGAAGAAGAAGAAGAAGAAGAAGAAGAAGAAGAAGAAGAAGAAGAAGAAGAAGAAGAAGAAGAAGAAGAAGAAGAAGAAGAAGAAGAAGGAAGAAGAAGAAGAAGAAGAAGAAGAAGAAGAAGAAGAAGAAGAAGAAAGAAGAAGAAGAAGAAGAAGAAGAAGAAAGAAGAAGAAGAAGAAAGAAGAAGAAGAAGATAGAAGAAGACGAAGAAAAACGAAAGAAAGAAAGAAAGAAAGAAAGAAAGAAAGACAGACAGACAGACAGAGTGAGAGTGACAGAATGACAGACAGACAGACAAGAAGGAAGGAATGAAGGAAGGAAGGAAGGAAGGAAGGAAGGAAGGAAGGAAGGAAGGAGGAAGAAAAGAAGAAAGGGAGAAAGGAAGAAAGAAGAAAGGAAGAAATGAAGAGAGGAAGAAAGGAAAAGAGGAAGAGAGGAAGGGAGACAAGAAGAAAGAGAGGAAGAAAGAGAAGAAGAAATGAGGAGGACAGAATGAAGAAAGGAGGAAGAAAAGAGGAAGAAAGGAGGAAAGGAAGAATGGAAGAAAGGAAGAAAGGAAGGGTAAGAAGAAGACGAAGAAGAAGAAGAAGAAGAAGAAGAAGAAGAAGAAGAAGAAGAAGAAGAAGAAGAAGAAGAAGAAGAAGAAGAAGAAGAAGAAGAAGAAAAAGAAGAAAAAGAAGAAGAATATGAGAAGGAGGAGGAGAGCCAAAGTGACAAACAGCAGCACTAATTGTGAGTGATTCCTACACGTATAAAACGGGTGGCATTCCGTCACAATGACAGAATCGGGAAGATGTTAATGCACCCATGGAAGTTCAGATTGTGAAATCAGATGAATAGAACAGTGGCAGAATTTTACAGTCAGCAGTTCCTTGACGTGGAAATCATTTGCCAGCGTAAATCAAATGTTGATATCTACTTGACAGAACGCACAGGTAGAGGTGTAGTGTGGGGAGAAACAGATAAGGGACGGCGACGGAAAGGCTGTAGGTTTTATGTGATTGTGTTGGCGCATGATATGTCTACAGGCAATCGTGAATAGTCTTGCAGAGAAAAGGAAGAAGTGGGTGAAGGAGGAATTGGTGTAGGAGAAGGGTGAGAACAGAAATAAAGAAGGGTTTAAAAAGGGTGTAAATTCAAGATGATCGACTTCATTGTACGCGGTTGTATTCCGTAAGGGTCACTGTTCTTTCTACAACGGTGTCTTCCGTAGACCTCTCACAGAGATGAATCTCGGCAGCTTTCGCAACGAGACCCCAGGAACAAGAAGAAGAAGAAGAAGAAGAAGAAGAAGAAGAAGAAGAAAGAAGAAGAAGAAGAAGAAGAAGAAGAAGAAAGAAGAAGAAGAAGAAGAAGAAGAAGAAGAAGAAGAAGAAGAAGAGAAGAAGAGATATAAGAACAGGGACGAAGCGGAAGAAGAAGATGAGAGGAGGAGGAGGAGGAGGGGAAGAAGAAGAAGAAGAAGAAGAAGAAGAAGAAGAAGAAGAAGAAGAAGAAGAAGAAGAAGAAGAAGAAGAAGAAGAAGAAGAAGAAGAAGAAGAAGAAGAAGAAGAAGAAGAAGAAGAAGAAGAAGAACAACAACAACAACAACAACAACAACAACAACAACAACAACAACTACAACAACAAATAACAACAACAAGAAAGAAAGAATAGTTGGTGACGGCTGCTGCAACAACGACAATGAGGATGTTGTCGATGATTATAAGGATGACACTAACTACTGGATAAGATAAGAGAATCTAAGCGAGGAAACGTCTGTCCATCGTTTACTATGGTCGACCACTTCTTCTGGTTCCACTTGGTCTGTATGAAGGGTCGATTCTCGCGTGTTTACAGTCTATGTGTTGCTGGAACGATGAGCATCGACACATTAAGACCAGCTGAAAGAGACGGAGCATCCATGGTTTTGACCGGAATTATATTATGTCGAGTCCTAGAAACCAAGAAACCATGCTCAATGTTTTTATCCCATACAGTTATGTAGAGTAATCATAACACACATTAAAAATGAATGGTACACGCCTTGTACAGGCCTATGCCGCTATTTACATAAGGAGTAAGACATAATTTTATAGACTAAAAGGTACTCAGTTGGTGATGATGTCATATCACACCGGAAACCTTTACTTCCCAATACTTTTTATCTGGAGCCTTGTTAGACGGATTATAATTTCTTTAACTGACATGGTTTTGCACGTCGACATTCCCTAACATAGGTGACAGTAAATGCCTTGGGAAATAAAGGCGATATGATACAGGTCTTAGCCAGATATGACTGAGCTGCTGTATGATAGATATTATATTTCCT
>JACEFZ010025783.1:0-14622 GCA_014155875.1 Cepaea nemoralis
GCTGTTTTTAAAAAAAATGCTGAAGAAATAACTGAACGTTCTACAGAAGTAAGTAAGATCTACATCTTTGCTGTTTTGCTAAACAAATGTTTTCGATAAAGTAAGACATGTCAACGTGATGGAGATGCTCGCAGATCTACAAATTAATGGGAAAGACATTTAAAAAAAAGATGTTTGCATATCCTTTACAGGACATCGCTGTCAACATCAGCATTTTTCAGATGATTGTTGATTTCTTAGCAAGTTACGCTCAGTAGTTTGCCATTGCTTTCTGAGCGGCCGGCTCACATACCCCGTAAGTTACCGACGCGATTCGAACCACTGCTGATTCTCACCGTCATCACGTTACTTACGAGAATATACGAGATTACGGAGAAAAGTTGCTAACCTCAAGATGAAAAACGTACTGACAAATACAAAGATGTCAACTGCAAAGAGAAAAAGAGCGCTGAGGTGGTACATTGAACTTGTACTTTTGTATGGATGTGAAGCGTGGACAATGAGCAGACAAGCTAAAAGACATCTGATGGCTGTGGAAATGTGGTTTCCCGAGGATAATGCAAAGAATACAATAGAAAAACATAAAAAACCAATGACCAAGTCCTACAAGAAACAAATGAAAATGATACATTGATTAGAGAAATTAGACGTAGACAGTCAAAATTGTTTTAGTCACGTTATGAGAAGAAATAAATTGGAGAACTTGATGACAACTGGCATGATCGAGAGGAAGAGAACAAGGGGAAGGCCTAGAAGTAAATACCTGGTGGTATGATCGAAACTAGAACACTGAGCTAATCCACAACTCTGGTGATCGACTTAAATGACGAATCATAAACGCCCACGCTTATCGGCATTGCACATGATGATGATGAAGCTTTTATATAGTGACATAAATAAAGTTCTCTTTGTTAAACAGAAAATAAGTTGTATCACACAAGAAATCATTATCTCAAACCATTACCATTACATTGGTGTACCTCAGGGGAATGTACGTGTCCCTCTGTTATTTGCCATTTATATAAGTTGGCCTTCCTTTTACGAGGTCGAATCAATAAGTAAGTCACACAGTTCTGTGGGATGGCAGGTAAATGTAGTTGGTGTTTTCTGCAAGTGTCATTTTGTGACAGCATCATCGAACTTTATATTCCCGTTCGTCAGTGTGGCGAAACGCCAGTGGCTTATGTCCTCATGCCTTCTATAATTTTGGGGAAATAGAGGGAAACAGCTTTCGGGAACCCTCAGTTCTCTAGGTCGCTCAATCCCCATGGAAGATACTTTAACAACACGATCTTCTTAATAGAATTATTAGAAATATATCTTTCTTCGGGGAAAACCCGATAGGGTCCCCTACACCAAATGAGCACCAGGGCAAATTATGGTGCAATTCAATGGCCGTTCCAGCACATACCAGTTTGGTAGTTGCAGCATGTCAAGTTGATTTAAAGATTAAGACAGAGGTGCAACCTGCTACTGATGCAGTTGGAAAGGTAATAATTGGGTTGTGGGTAGTCCAGCCAGGACCTGGACCTATAAATGTATTTTGTCTCGACGGGGAAGATGAATTGGCGAAAAGCCAATCATAACATATGAAGAGTTGGTTGACCGTTGGCCAATCTAACTAGGCGTCTTGTTCTTGGCATAGCCGGGGAGTGAATCTAAACAATATATCTCCCCAGAGGATTTCATTGTTCTTGCGGCAGATGAGCTGTTGCTATCTTTCTTCTCGGCCCTGAACTGGGCATACTGTCATCTTTCTGTAGAATAATCATGGTTAGCTACGGTATGCCGGAAGGGGGAGGGCTCCTTGGGGATGGGGTCCCACCAATCTATGATCTATCTTCTTGAGCCGGAAGAGGCTATCCACAGTGCTATCTCTTTCGTCTTTTAGTCGATAGGATGATGTCGGGAAGATAATGGACTGCCATGAGTCAGATTACTTAAGACCTGGTTAACAGCAACATAGATTGTTGAAACATTAATAGTGATAAAAAAGCACGGAGAGTGATAAGGAAAAAGACACCGGTAACGGGCTAAAGATAGTGGCCAATAGAATTGCGAGGAGGAGGCACGTTGTGGTACTGACCATGATAACATGTCAATGTAGGAAATGTGATAGGATTGCTGTAATATAATATGCCATTGTGAATGTAAATATGTATGTATGGATATATATACACCCAAGGCCTGTTGTTAATTTCAGATAGTTAAGGGGTGTAAATGACTGAGCAGAAGAGGATAATGTCGAAGGTACCTCAAAGATGCTACCCTCACTAACTGACTGAAGAGGCTGAGACCGACAGACGCAAGGAAGATTGGGAATCGGATGGGTAGAAGATACAGTTAGCGAAGACAGATACCAGCCAGAACCAACCAAGGGAGTAATAGTTAATAACATTCACAATCATTCAATAAACAAAACTCATAATATACGTAGATAGAGATAAATATAATTTAATGGCTTTAAGTACATCCATAAACATCAGTACGTTCTTATGATCATGATCATCATGCCATGTATATTTGTAATCAGTACGCATGTAATTTTAACAAGAATTGTAACAGTGTTGATTGTACTATTACCTGATTGTAACACATAACGTATAAAATGAGATGTTGGTGCTAGAGATGCTAGAAACTGATGAATGATCATAACTGAAAAAAAGAAGGATCAACATCTACCAGAGCAGGAAGGTTGACAGTGGGTCTAAAACCACGATATATCACAGATGACACCCATAACATAAAAAGAAAAGAAGAAGAAGGTAACTGAGACATTACTACCAGTGATACATATTGATGTCACAAATATGATAATGATAGGCGAGTGAAAGTTTGAATAGTGCTTGAAATATTACATGTGAGTCCAATTTTATATACTATTCAGATTTTATGACAATATTGTAAATTGGAAAGACAGACATGTACAATTGGTAGGAGAAACTTATGTGATTGTAGTAACAGATACATAACATGAGAACATGAGGAGTGACAGCTAAGTGAGAAAAAGGGGACGAGAAGACTGAGAGTAGGAATTTGTGCCAATGAGAATTAATTTGAACACAACCGGGATGCAACGGGATATTTGCACACCAGTATACAGGAAGCATAAAGGCTTAGACGGAACATTTGAGGTTCTAGTATGTGTGTTGTAAGACAAAGTACAAAAAAAAAAAAAAAAAAAAAAAAAAAACGATGAAAGGATGAAGAGAGGAAATGAGAGAGAGAGAACAGAGTGCAAGTGAAATTGAAAGAAAGGATACAAGGATAGTGTAGTAGGATTATTGGTAGTACCATTGATAATAGTACCAAGTGGTAGTACTGTGTACATATAAGATTTCAACATGTAGCACTTCAGCATGGCAGTAGATGTATATAAAGGTATATAAGGGTCATGGTATTAGGAACACTACAGAGGAAAAAGTTGGTAGTAAGAACACCAGGCATAAACATAAGGCAAATGAAGGGAATAGATAGCCATAGAGCACAAGTAACTAATGGCAGCCGACCACGCACACACGTTGACAAGACAAATACAAGAGTCATAGGTACTCACACCAAAGAGATCCACAGTCGTAGCATAGACTACTCAGGAGCAAGATAGAGCTTAAACAAAATATGGGTGAAATTGATATGTCTGCAATACACACGTTCCTGCACCCAGGGCTTAAGGGCTGGGGAGGGTGTCAGTTGCTTGTACCGAGGTATAAATGAGGAACCTTATGGGAATGTCCGGGGTGGGACATTGGGACTCATAGTAGGTTGGTCCTCAACTTGCCGAATACAAAGGGGGTTGAGGCCACACGAGGTCTATTTGGGAATAGACGGATATTCGTGTCCGACATTATAATTTGTGTGAAGGTATGGCAGAATATCAAGAGGGAAGTTAAAGGGAACTGAGAAGCAAGCTCAAAGGCATGAGGCAGTAGACAGATATGTGCGACCAGGGACAGGCATGTGCGACCAAGCTGACTCATGTCAAGGGTAGAGATAAGGAAGAACCCAAAATGTAGAACATTTTTGAAATTGCGGGGGCATATGCCATGAGTCAGATTACTTAAGACCTGGTTAACAGCAACATAGATTGTTGAAACATTAATAGTGATAAATAAGCACGGAGAGTGATAAGGAAAAAGACACCGGTAACGGGCTAAAGATAGTGGCCAATAGAATTGCGAGGAGGAGGCCACGTGATTAGGAGGGTCGAGCAGGGCGCACGGACAAAGGGAGTCAGTCGGAGTTGGGAAGCCATGACAGACAGATCACGAAAGCAGAGAAGTGTGTCGGCTGAGAACTGAATATCCCTTGTGGCGATGAAACGCCGAGAATCGTCGACGGCAACTAACTGGGTACGCCAGATATTTCAAGCGTGTACCGATTGATGAGAACAGCGTTGCCGCGACCAGGCGGGTGGGACATGTTACAGCACGGAGTCGAGTCGTGTGCCGTGGGCAGAGGTTGCCGGCCTGTGAATGTAGGCGCCATGCGACCATGTGTAACAGGACTGTAAGTAGGGTAGAAGAGTGTATGTGTAGACCATTGTAGTTGATTAGATAGTCTGGATAGCAGGACGTACTACAATCAGTGTGTAAACAAATGTCGTGGGTGTACATGTACCTTTGAATATCCAGTGATTGTGTCGCATAGAAACAATACAAGATGCCATTCTATCACTCGGTGGTGACGAGTTGTGTTCACGGTGTATCAGTGTGTAATTCATAAAGAGTGTCAACGTAGCCGCATCTCAATACCCCTAGTTACGTCAGAAAGGGCTCGTTGGCAGGACTTCTCTATCTCACTGAGAGAACCTGAGCTCATCTACACTTATGGCTTGTGCAGGGCACTGCCGGTGCATTGGGGCGACAGCTCAGTCGAGAGCGGCGGCCGGAGGGGGTGGTATCTTCTTTCTTATTCTTGCTGGAAATAGGGAACGACACTTCTTTACATAAAGAAATGTACCCACACAACACCACAAGAGCTTTGTCGTGAGAAAGGCCGGGTTTGCAAGTGAGAGGGAAGCATGGACATGAATGTGCCCAATAATAATAAAGGCTTGGTATGAGTGTGGAGAGTGAGTCTTATATGCAAAAGGTTCCTAGGGTCAAACGACAAGACCTCGTCAAGCTGAAGGCCTAGTCTAGGAAAGGACGCTGCCAATCCAGGACCTCTTGTCAGGTCGGGCCAATTCAATCAGGGCTCTTGATTAGTATTATTATGTATATATTTTGTTATGGCAACTGATGTGCTGAGACCATTAGGAGTCTCCATGTCGGCTGTACCAGAAGTTTAGGCTGGAGACTCTCACAAATGTTTGTCCTTTCCAGGGTCCTTCTTTTGGAAGTAGGAACAGAGCTGAAGGTCTCGACAGGCTCTACGCAGAAAGTATGTTTAGGACGATGCCATGTCAAGTTCGGGGCCATGCCAGGTCTAAGAGTATGATCTCTACGAGATAGAGCCACTGCTGACCTTGAAAGAATGACCATCAGCTGTACTGACATATCACCAGTCATCTCGATACGCTGGGATCGAGTCCTTTTGTATTCTGGACTGAACCCCACCTAAATATCAGACCCACCCATCCTTGTCTGAGACAGTGAAGGATACCTACTCAATTCCCGCTCAGGAACTATTTCCTTTTTGTAAGAACTTTCCCTTAGCATTGTGACCAGGGATCACAGGACATTTTCACACGAACATTAATCTGGTTCCACGGAGAACCGTTGTTGGCCAAACGAACCGGGAGGGAAAGCAAGGAGGACTTATCATTTGGTGAGCGATATGTGGACAGAAACGGACCTTGACTACAGCTTGGTCTATGATGTAAAGCCTTGATGCTCTGTGTCTGAACTGAATTCTGTGTCCCGGTTTTGTCTGTGTAGAACTATCTGTTTTAACTGCCTTAATGTTTTCCTTTGCTGTTCTTGATTAGGTTAATACAGTTACTTTCAAGTTGTTCTGACGATTGCCATGTTATTTATGCGTCAGCCAGAAATACACCCTAGAGATTAGGTCCCGAGGTCGAAAGAAAGAGTGACAGTGAGTCCAGGGAACGGAGGAGGGTTGGCAAGCAAAGACCTATCCCAGCCAGGGCTATAGAATAATATTGAAATATTGTTACATAGTTACTTGGGACCCTCCACGTAGCTTGTTACAGTCAGGTGGCGCTAGGTGTCTCATGCGCATGCGTAGCGCATAAACGAAATGGCGACTGTACTTACGGAGTGTACAACCAAAGAGCAACGTGCTGTTGTGCCATTTTTGTGGGCAAAAGGACTGCCTGCAAAAGACATTCATTAGGAAATGCTTCCTGTTTATGCTGACAAATTTTTGTCAAGTAAAGCGGTGCATAGTTGGGTAGAAAATTTTCTCAAGGACGCTCTAAAATTGTTGATGAAATCCGATCTGGTCGTCCTGTTAAAAATGCAACAGAAGCATCCGTGCAGCGGGTGGAGGAGATAATAAGAGGTGACAGGCGAGTAACGATAGACTCTGTACTATCTACAATAGGGTGCTCACATGTTTCAGCATACAGCATAATGCAAGTTCGATTGAGATTTCCAGGACTGCTGACTAGAGGAGTGTTGCTTCTTCATGACAATGCCAGACCACATCAATCAATCAATCATGTACCATGCTGGAAAGCGTGAGCGGCCATGACTCGCCATTTCACTCTATCACCAGAGTCGTGGATCAGCTCAGTGTTACTGTCTCGACCACGCCATGTGGCCAAGCCATCCAGGTTTTTATTTCTCGGTCTTCCCCTTGGTCTGTTCCCTTCGATCTTGCAGTTGTCACCAAGTTCTCCAATACATTTCTTCTCATAACATGTCCAAACAATTTTGACTGTCTACGTCTAATTTCTCTAATCAATTTACGATTTTCATTTGTCTCATACAGTACTTGGTCATTGGTTTTTCTGTCTGTCCATGGTATTCTTCGCATTTTCCTCAGAAACCACATTTCTGCAGCCATCAGATGTTTTTCAGCATGACTGCTCATTGTCCAAGCTTCACATCCATACAAAAGAACTGGCTCTATGTAGCACCTCAACACACCTTTTCTCGTTTCAATTGACATCTTTTTATTGGTCAGTATGTTTTTTTTTTATCTTGCTAAAGGCTACTTTCGCCATGGCGAAAGTACAAGGCTCTACAAGGCATCTCCCATCAGATGTTATGACTATTCCGAGATAATTGTACCGATTAACTTATATATTATCACAATATTCTTGTATATTACATTGTATATTACACAGTATAGGAAAAAACGATCTGGAGACATCACACATCCCTGCCTAACACCTCTCTTAATAGGCTGATATTGTCACACTTCATTATCAATCCTTATGGCAGCTTGTTGTTTCCAATACATGTTTTTTTAAATAAGGCTAATGTCTTTCCCACTTTCTCCGTAATCCCGTTTATCACGCAGAGTCTCGTAGTGGGCGAGAGCTGGGAGCGGTTCGACCCCCGCTGGTGACTTGCGGGATAACTGAGCCGGCCGCTCAGAAAGCAATGGCAAACTACTAGCGTAAACTTGCCAAGAGATCAACAGACAGCTGAAAGATGCTGCTGTTGACAGCGATGTCCTGTAAAGGATATGCGAATTTAAAAAAAAAATGTCTTTCCCGTCAATTTGTAGATCTGCAAGCATATCTAGCATGTTGACATGTCTTACTCTATCGAAAGCCTTTGTGTAGTCAATAAAGCAAATATAGCTTCTATAGAACGTTCAATAATTGAACGCTGCGTACACACAGCATTTACTGTACCCTTTCCTTCTACAAACCCACATTGTTCTTCCCCTATTTCAGGTTGTATATTCTTCCTCACTCTTTGCATGATAATTCGTTTGCACTATCTTTGTGATGTGACTCATTATAAAATTAATCTATGTTGATCACATTCCAAGGCTCCTGATTTCTTTGGGATTGCAATAAATTCAGAATTACATAATTCAGAAGGTTTATTTCCGGTATCATATAATGAGTTCAGCAGTCTGGTGACTTGACCTATTCCATATTCTTCTAAAGCTTTAATTATTTCTGTTGTGATGTTAATTGAACCGGGGACCTTGCCGGCTTTCATATGTTTAAGAACATTTCGAACCTCAATCTTCAAAATTGGTGGTCCTTCATTATTAAATCGAATATCATACAGTTCATCTCTGTTATCATCATAGAGGTTTTTCACATAATCTGTCCATACATGTAGGATCTGATCTGTTTCTATTATGATTCTGCCATCTTTAGTTTTTAGACAGCCTGCTGATGTACTTGTTCTTTTATTAGTAAGTTCCTGAATTCTATTGTGCACTAATTTGGTAGTTTGACTGTTGTGATGTTTTTCAATTTCTAAGCAGTTTTTCTCAAGCCATGCTTCTTTTGCCTCCTTACATAATATTCTTACTTGTCTGTGAATTTCTTCATATTTGGCAGAATTATTTTTCTTGAATCTTCTTGTTCCATTAGTTGTAAAATTTCGTCAGTTATCCATTTCCTACAACCCACCTTCTTTAATCTTGGAATGGTTTATTCTGCAGTAAAACTGATTGAATTCTTCAAAATTTCCCATTGATTCACCACATCCTGGAATAGGATCTCTAGATCAGACAATATATCAAATCTGATCTGTACTTCTATGTTGAATTTGTTTTGTATTTCCTTGTCGTTACTCAATGTACACAAATCATATTTAGTGTTTCCTGTTTATATACTTGACTTTCTTTAACTTTATGCCTCAATATTCCTGTAAGTAAGTCTGTGGTCACTATAACAATCAGCACTGGGAACTGTTTTTGCTATTGTTAGTGCATTTATAAATCTTCTGCTAGTCAAAATATAATCAATCTGGTTCTAGTCCTGCTATCAGGACTCCTTCCATATCCATAATCTTCTAGGGTGTTGCTTAAACCAGGTGTTTCCTACAATCATTTCCTGCTCTTTTGCCCACTCTACAAGTCTATATCGTCTTTCATTTCTCTCTCCTGAACCATAGTTTCCTACTGTGTATCTATCCCCTTGATTTCCTACTTTCGCATTGAAGTCCCCTATTATGATGTTTATTTCTGAATTTTTACTATTTCTTTAAAGCAGACTCTATGTCATTATAAAATTCCTTCTACACTATCTTCACTGGATTCTCCTGTTGGGGCATATACTTGAATAACATTTAGGCCAAAAGGTCTGCCGCTTAATTTAACTAGTAGAACTTCTGTCTGACACGGCCCAATATACTTGAACATGCTTTGATGTTTGCCGGTCCAAAATAATCGCTATCCCCCTTTGTCGATTTTCTCCTCCAGAATAAATAATCTTAAAATCTTCATCTATCTTGATGCCCTGCTCCTGTCCATCTCGTTTCGCACATCCCTAAAATATTAACGTTCTCTCTTTCCATTTCTTGTTTGATGTCATCTAATTTTTCGTCTTCGTTTAACGTCCTAACAATCCATGTTGCTAATTTTAATGTCTCTGTCCTTGTCTTGCGATGATCTGTCTTTAAGCGAATCATAATGAACTAGGCACTTTTAGAGAAGGTAGTTTGCCGTTGCTTTCCTTCTTGGCAGTCCGATTAACTCAGGAGAAAATTAACCAATTAAGGTGGTAAGTTCTGGAACATCCACCTTACAGCCCCGACTTAGCCGCTAGCTATTTTCACCTTTTTGGTCCACTGAAAAAACGCAGCTTGGCGGGAGATATCTCGCGAATGACGCAGAAGTTGGATGTGAAGTGAAAACGTGGTTAAGAAAACAGAGCATGCAGTTCTATGCAGCCGGTTTGGGAGGACTGATAAAACGATAGGATAAGAGCATCAATGTTGGTGGAAATTATGTTGAGAAATAAAGGGACAATGTATGTAAAAAAATTAAACTGGTGTGATGTTGTTATCATGTTTAGTTATTTTTCTACAGGCATTTGTGACTTACTTATTGATCTCCCCTCGTATCTTCCGTCGTCCTGCAATCTATTTGCAGACGACTGCACAGCATATACAAATGCCATTGATTGTAATGTGCTAGAATCACCCTTGCAACAGGAATTAATAAGTGTAGTTAACTGGAGGTAAGCAAACCGCATGCAAATTAACATTCCTGAAAACAACATCTATGTTATTAGCAACCAGGCAACGACTTCACACTCTAAACTCACAGAGAACGCTTCAGCTGCACATTGGTAGCACGACTCTAGAATGTGTAACCAAACACTCAGCACTGGGTCTTAACGGTGGTAGAAATATAAGTTTTAAGTCCCATGTTCATGCTCTCGTTAAACAAATAACCAAAAAAGTATACCAACTTGCCAAAATTAAAACTTTCCTTGATGAAAACACAAGAAAGATATTCTATACTTCCCACATACAAACACATATTGACTATTGCTCCCCAATCTTGGATTAATGATCCAAATCAATAATAAACATCCTTATTCAGTCCATAAAAGGGCAGTGCATTTAATTAATGGTAAAAAGCTTACCGACAATCCTAACCTACATGAACGTCTTCAGTTACTGCCACTCCACAAACGCTTTTAATAAGGCCAAACTAATTCACAAAATCTTATGTCAAAATGCCACACGCTACCTTTGACTATTGTTTAAATATAACACAAGACAAAGCGAACGACTAAACATATTTCATGCCCCTAAACAAAGGACAGACTTATAAAAGACAAGCTTAGCATACTCTGCCGCTCAGTTGTGAAACAATCTTCCACAAAAAATCAAAGACACCACCGATCTCTGTTTGAACGCTATCTCAGTACTGACTATATGCCCCCTCCCCCCTAAAAAAAATAATAAAACTCTGTGTGTGTGTGTGTGTGTGTGTATGCGTGTGTGTGTGTGTGTGTGTGTGTGTGTGCGCGCGCGCGTGCTGTATAATTTTTCGATGTATTGGCCCACTGCATTCAATGCCAATCCTCCGCGTTGATAAAGTGCTTGGATTCCTGTAGAAAAAAAAAATTCTCTTGGTCGCGCGTGTAACCAACCACTCATGCACCACCTGGTGTAACTCTTTATCAGACCGAACAGTTCTGAAACTTCCTGCTTCGCTGATACACTTGCTGGACTGACTGGCATGCACAACCATGCTGTACATTAATTCGTCAGCACCGTGATGTCACGCGCTTAACACTCTTGACATCCTAAACAACAATAATGACAGGTTGCAAGACAATGGCATGGTTATTGTACTTTCTTTCACACTTTTAAGATTTTCATGCGAATCCCCTCGAACACCGTATCGTCAGTGCATTTACCTCTGGGCATTGACAAGCCCGTTCACACTGAAATACCGAAATCTTGTGTAGGAAACCTGATCAGCCTTGGCTGATTCCCCTCCAGCTTGTGTGTGCTTGGTTCAGTCTCCACCTAGTTACATCCCAATTTAAAGTTTCGGCTTGCCTAGTCTAGTATATCCCGATTAGGTTTTTGGACTTGGGGAGGAGAATAAGGAGTGCTTCATCATAGAACATGTGGAGATGGCACACAACTGTCGGGTCGGAAGGGACAACTCAACACAAGTGTCACCCTAGTAGATGCGAGTCATTGCCAGGCATTAGGCAATGTGAACAGCTGTGTGTCGGTCCTAACACAGTTTTTCAGATATTTTACAGCACCAACCAACTAACCAACCAGCCAACCAAACAGGCATCCAACCTATCCAGCAACCAAACACCAAAGTCAAAACAGCCATCAAACAGCCACCAGTAAACAACAAACCAGCCCAGAAGGCCAGTCAGAAAACAGTCAGTCCCAACCACAAGCCAATGCAAAAACACTACCCGAATCAACTTACTGCAACAGCCAGGCCAGCCAGCAACCAACCAACTAGCAATCCAACAGCACCAGCCAGACATACAGCAACAAAGCAAACCAACCAACCAACCCACCAGCCAGCCAATCTTCTTATAGTCCTTGTGTGGCGTTGGTGATCACTTCTGTCCCCAACCTTCTGTCTCGTGTGCTGCCAATCTTCTTACAGTCCATGTCGTGTGGCGTTCGAGATCATGTCTATCCAAAATCTTTTGTGTACCGGCAATCATTTCGATATACCTGTTTTCATCTGCTTCATCGGCCTCCTGCATTCGTTTTTCTGTCCGTCCATGTTATGAACTTTGCACACGGAAAATCTCTCGAAATTTGAGCATTGTCAAGAGGAGGTCGCAAGTGTCTGAAAACAGCAAAGGATCTCTTTTCACGCCGTGAGAAATATTGAGTAATATGGTGCTAGGCGTCTGCTGGGGAGTGAACCCGCAATACTGTCTTCACAGGAACGTGTGCTAACCACAATAAAACTGAGTCAAGCCTGTACTATCATCTACTGTCAATATAGTACCGTGTGGTGTAGTACAAGGGGGGAGGGTGGGATCCTGAGCCTGAGGAATTAAGCTAGTGCAGTCATCGCGAACTGTGCAGGTTAGGGTTGTCTTTTTTTTCCTTACAGAAAAATGTCCATACCTTACCGAGAATTCGAACCCAGGTCTCCTGAAGGAAAATCCAGCGTTCTAGCCACTCTGCCAACAGCGATATGTAATTTAAAGTAGAGGACTCTTGCACGCCTTCGGGCTTACTGGGCACGAACAAACGAACTTTATTTTTAAAGGGTTACAAATTGGGCACGCAGGCCCGTCTTACATTCAACCCTTATGGCCACTCATCTTGTGGATGCTAGCCTCCAATTGTGTATAGATCAGTCACACTCGATGACTTCTGTATAGATCAATCACACTCGATTAATGCTGTATAGATTAGTCGCACTGTGTATAGATCAGTCACACTCGATGAGTGCTGTATAGATCAGTCACACTCAATGAGTGCTGTATAGATCAGTCACACTCGATGAGTGCTGCATAGATCAGTCACACTCGATGAGTGCTGTATAGATCAGTCGCACTGTGTATAGATAAGTCGCACAGTGTATAGATCAGTCACACTCGATGAGTGCTGTATAGATCAGTCACACTCGATGAGTGCTGTATAGATCAGTCACACTGTTTATAGATCAGTCGCACTGTGTATAGATCAGTCACACTCAATGAGTGCAGTATAGATCAGTCACACTCGATGAGTGCTGTATAGATCAGTCACACTCGATGAGTGCTGTATAGATCAGTCGCACTGTGTATAGATCAGTCACACTCGATGAGTGCTGTATAGATCAGTCACACTCGATGTGTGCTGTATAGATCAGTCATACTCGATGAGTGCTGTATATATCAGTCACACTGTGTATAGATCAGTCACACTGTTCTATAGATCAGTCACACTCGATGAGTGCTGTATAGATCAGTCACACTCGGTGAGTGCTGTATAAATCAGTCACACTCGATGAGTGCTGTATAGATGAGTCACACTCGGTGAGTGCTGTATATATCAGTCACACTCGATGAATGCTGTATAGATCGGTCACACTCTATGAGTGCTGTATAGATCAGTCACACTCTATGAGTGCTGTATAGATCGGTCACACTCGATGAGTGCTGTATAGATCAGTCACACTGTGTATAGATCAGTCACACTCGGTGAGTGCTGTATAGATCAGTAACACTCGGTGAGTGCTGTATAGATCAGTCACACTCGGTGAGTGCTGTATAGATCAGTCACACTCGGTGAGTACTGTGATGATTATCAAGTCTGTCGTTTTTACTTCCCATTAGATTTTATTTTACCCACTTTAGGTTGAGCCCTCCGTGGCGAAGGTGTTACGGAGGCAGTTCATAATCCCGCATACCACGTTTGAAACACAGCTGCGGGAGATTTGACAGCAGGCTGCCTTGCGTTTGTTTTGTTTTGAAAATGGTCTGAGTGCCGGTTGTTCAGAAAGCAATGGCAAAGTACTGAACGTAATGTTGCCAAGAAATCATTAACAGCCAAGACATGCTGGGTTGACTGCGATGTCCTGTAAAGGATTTGCAACTGACTGACTTTAGGCTAGGTCCACCTGGGGTGGAAGGGGGACTACGGGGGGGGGGGGGGTGAATGACAAACTCCCATATATGTTCAGTTGTCTAATAATTATGCTTATTTATTTACCTAACGAAAGAAGAACAGGGAGCCTAAACATTTAGCGAACGAAGGAAGAAGCTTAAACATGTAGCAAACGAAAGAAGCTTAAACACTTAGCAAATGAAAGAAGCTAAAACATTTAGTTAACGAAAGAAGCTTAAATATTTAGTGAACGAAAGAAGAATCTTAAACATTTAGCGAACGGAAGATAAAGCTTAAACATTTAGCAAGCAAAAGATGAAGCTTAAACATTTAGCAAATGAAAGAAGATGCTTAAACATTTAGTAAACAAAACACATTCAGCAAAAGAAAGAAGCTTAAACATGTAGTGGACGAGAGAAAAAGCTTAAAACAGTTAGTGAACAAAAAAGCTTAAACATTTAGCGTATGAAAGAAGCTTACAATATAGCAAAAGAAAGAAGCCTAAACAATAAGTGAACGAAAGAAGAAGCTTAAACAATTAGCGAACGAAGGAATCCTAAACAGTTAGTGAACGGAGAAAGAAGCTTAAACATGTAGCAAACAAAAGAAGCTTAAACATTTAGTGAACGAAAGAAGAAGCTTAAAGATTTAGCGAACGAAAAAAGAAGCTTAAACATTTAACGAACAGAACAAT
>JACEFZ010025784.1:0-15439 GCA_014155875.1 Cepaea nemoralis
AAATTTCCATCCTTTGCAGGAGGTTGCGATCAACCACAATCTGATTTTCTAAGCAATTTTACGTTCTGTAGTTTGCCTTTGCGTTCTGAATTTGAAGTAAGTCCAACTGACCGTTGTAAGGGTCTTTTGCGCTCGCTTGCATTGAACTGGTGCTTCCTGTCACGAAAAATAAACTTGCTAGTTTCGATCGATGACAAAAGGAGACATTCGTCGGCACAAACAGGCAACCCTTTGATGTTGTATGGACTGAGAAACAAAATACGTCGTGTTACAATGTCTACACCGGTCGGCATTTTGTTAACAAATTGTTGCTCGAGACGAACAACGGCGTCATCCGTCTGCAAGGCGGGAGTCGGCCTTTGAAGTGATAGACGGAATGTCTGGCCAGAAGTCGGATGGAGTCTTGTGATGTGGAGAAGGTCTCTAGATCACAGACAGGAGACAATTTCCCAGATGAAAGGGGACACCAGCCAGATGTTCACATTGAGTTGGGAAAACAGAGAAAAACAACTTCTTGACGCCTCAGCGTCTAGACAATTTGGTGACGTCACTCAAGCCCGATGTAAAACCCGTTGCGGTAAACAAGTGGAGTTAGTCGACCAAGATTTCTGAAGTTTGAAGGATCGGTGCAGTTTCCGAGTTGTGTTCAATGAAAGAAACTATGGTGTCAAATTATTGATATTTATCGGCGGACATAGATCCAGTCTGTGATTGCATAGTTTCAATCAACAACCGGAATAGGCATATGGTATTCTATTAATCATATCTAACTTAGGGTATGATTAGGAATAGAGTACAGTACTGTGAGGTGATATAATGTATTATAGGTGTGGTGATACAATGTATTATAGGTGCGGTGATAGAATGTTCTATAAGTGCGGTGCTAGAAAGTATCATAGGAGCGTCGGCACTAGTATCCTATTGTGTGGCTTTAACTTGCTTGTGTGATATATCATTTTACTCAGGGAGTTGAGGACAATGTAGTGGGGTAATAATTAGAGAGATTGAGGATGGTTGGGAGGGAGGAGGGGAATGTGAAATGGTAGGATCTTCCAGTAGGGCATCTTCTGGGTTTCTACCCGTTCCTTTATTCTTTCCTGGTGTTGCCATGTCTCAGATAATGTGAGGAGCTATTTGGCCGTATGACAGAGATCGAATCTCTGTTATAGATCTGAGTGCTGCTATTGGCCTACACTCACCTAATTCCGGCCAGTATTGAGTTTCTCTCACCATAGTATTCTCTACTCAACAGGTTCCACGTAGGTGTGCTATGATATTCAACAGTGAAGCTAAAACACAGTTTAGAAGATGATGGCTCAGGATTTGAAGACAGAAGTTGCTGAGAGGCCTCTACATTGGGCTTATACCCAAGTTGGTCTGCGGAACCTGACTTCTGCTGAGCAGGACATACTGATGATACTTATGTTTAGCAAGTGATAGTTGTATCACTGAACAGTCAGAACATTATATATATATATATATATATATATATATATATATATATATATATATATATATATATATATATATATATAATATATATATATATATTATAAACAACACTGATACCAGGAACATTCATATAAATTTATAGAAATACCTGGAACATTCAGATTGTAGTATTAATATGGGGAATCTTTACAACCAGTGACACTAGATCTATTAAGATTTCCCCAGTAACAGTGACAATAGTGTTAGAAGTCTCTGAGTAACAAACAGTTAATAACAGAGGAAATTCATAGTGTGAATTAGATTGAAGACTCTCATTAGACAGTGTTTGTCATGGATGTCCAAACATCTGGATGCCTCGAGAGATAGCGGAGAAACTCTTCACGTGACCGGAGAAGCATCACCTCTGAGAGGTTGTTTGTCTGGAATACATGGTGCTAGTGTGTTCTGCGTGTGGATGAGCTTTTCCTATTAGCAATGTCCCTCGCCATCAAGGCGAACCCACTCCGAATTCAGGGGTACTTGTAATTCTCGTCCCAAAGTCAAGGGCGAGAAGTCAACATTTGAGTCCTACAGACAGATGTAGGGATTGAATCCGCTACCTCGGCATCAGCACACCGGATGTTTAAGAACGAGTGCTCTTATCCATTCCACCATTCTGACCTCCGCGCAGGGGATGAACTCCTTACCTCGCCATCAGCGCATCGGAAGTTTAAGAGCTAGAGCGCTTTTATCCTTTACGATAAACGCATATAAAATACCCGTTCTCAACCAATGATTGTTGATTGGGCGCAGTGGTATTTTGTATATCGGCGTTGTGTATTTTAATTACGCATTGTTTGTCAATTGAAGCTCTTCCAAGTTTGTCCATTCGCATTTCAAGATTCACAGCCATGCAGCGTGAGTATCCGTGGCCAAGTAGTTATGATGCCTGCCTCATGCTCCGACGGTTGTGGGTTCGATTTCTGGCCACGTCGTTTGGTTCACGAGTGCAATTTTCTCGGAGACTCCTAGGGGTCGGCGCTGGAGTACGTGCTTTGTTCGACGCTGTCGGCAGGTCTCTCTGAGGAAACAGACATAATCATGTGGGATAAACTTGATCAAACCCGGTGCAACGAAATCGAACCTCTCACATTTGAAAACATGTTTACACTGCCCATGCAGCATAACATTTCATTCAGTACTTTCTCTCGGGTAGTTAATGAGAGTGATGTTTACATACTGACTTTTCGTCTTCCGTAATGCAACCTTCTTTGACCTATTTAGCTCTTGAGCAATGAATATAACTTGAGAGAAATTAACTCACCTAAGAGTAACGCCCGCATCAGCAGAATTCAGCCCGCATTCTTTCGGCATGTCGCGAGAAGGGAAAGATGGAGTATGTCGTCACAACGGAAAGTTGGAGAGGCCGAGGATGTCCAGACTTACTTCCCTTTTGGGCCTCCGGTACCTCACGGACGTTCTTCAACCTCATTTGTTATCATATTTCTTTGTTTTCTTCTCCTATCATTATACACTTTTCATTCATCAAAATGGCAACGTTTCGAAAGTTTCAGTGTTACCCTTCATTCATTCATTTTGTAGCATGCCCTTTACAGAACCTCGCTCCCATAAAAACCTTCCAGAAAAATTCTCGGCCATAAGCAAGATGGCCCGCGTCCGATACACCCATTTGGAGATCATCCGCCACATCCTGCACCCATCTTCTCTTTGGCCCTCCTCTTCCTCTATTCCCGGGCATATTCCCTTCCATGATTGTTCTCCCCAAACTGTCATGATGTTTCAAGTGACCAAAATATTTCAAATTTCTTTGATTTATCGTCTTTAGTAGCCAACCTTCTTCAATATTCAGATCTTGTCGTATGGGTGCATTTGTTCTTTTCTGTATCCACAATATTCTTAGAACCCGTCTATAACATGTATATTCAAAGGCATGTATGTGCTGTTCAGCGTGTTTATTAAGCGTCCAGGTCGTACAGGCGTATGTTGCAATAGAGAAAAAAAAATGCATGCTCTTAAAAATCTATTTTTTTTAAAGATCTATCTGTCCCACGCCACAATTTATTCAGTTGTTTTAGTTTTTAAAGAGCAATGATGCTGATCCTTAGTTGGTGGCGGTATAGGAGAAGTAAGGTGCCGCCCTCCCCTAACCCTGATAGTCTACGGGACACCCTTGGCCAAGGTGGAGTACCGTTTAGCCCATCGATCAGGTTTACGTGAAACCACGTTTGCTGGTGGTGGATGAAGCTGACGAGCAGCCGACAGATAGTTGTAGATTATAGTCTCCAGTTTCAAGACGTTAGGCAGGGGATCTCTCTCTCTCTCTCTCTCTCTCTCTCTCTCTCTCTCTCTCTCTCTCTCTCTCTCTCTCTCTCTCTCTCTCTCTCCATTGATTTATATAGCAACGTATTAGATTGTATGCGGCTGTAAACATTGACTCGTATTGAAATCACAGAGATTGACACTTAGATATCTTTTATAATACTTTTTATCGCCTTAATACCCTGAGTGAGGGGGTCTTCACTCCCCGCTTTAAACAGAGACATTGACTTGTATAGTCATTTATTGATTCTTTTGGATAACAGTTGGTACTCAGCTTGTGAAGTAGTTTTTTTCAAGTTAATTATTTGTTGTATGTTCTTTAATTCGTTTTGTTACTTGTTTGCATTATATTCGTTGGTCTAATTAGTTATATCGTTATAATATTGTCATTTACTTATTGATTTGTATTACTGATATTTTGTAAGTTAATGTAATTGTACAAATGGCACCAATACTAAAGAACAAACATGTATCAATAACTACTAAGAAAGCACTTTACAACACAATCTTCCTACCAACTCTCTGCTACCAATGCCAAACCTGGACAATGACAGAAAAAGAGAAAAGAAAAATCACAACAACAGAAATGAGGTTTCTGAGAAGAATACTCAACGTATCAAGAAGAGATAAGATCAGAAATGAAGAAATCAGGACTAAAATAGGGGTTAAAGCTGCTCTAGATTTTATTAGAAAGCAGCAAGTCAAATGGTTTGGCCATGCAAGTAGGCTACCAGTCAACAGCATGCCACAACAAGCAATGATGTACAGACCAGATGGAAACAGAGGAAGAGGCCGACCACGTAAACGTTGGACTGAGGGAATAACAGAATCCATGGGAATGTCGATATACGAAGCCCATAACCGGGCACTCTCACGAAGTTTATACTTCACCTCGACACCGCAAGGTACAAGAGGAACATGATGAGATGAGATGAGATGAGATGAGAATGTAATTGTGATTTTTTTTTAATGATCTTGTATTTTAGCTTAACTTTGACGAATTTACACTTTCTTCATTGATGAAATGTCTGAGAAGTGTCAACACTGGCTCAATAAGTCAGGAATACGCCTTGGACACTTAAACATTTGCAGCTTATTTAACAAGCTACCAGAGTTATCTTCTATTCTTAATCAAAATTTTCATTTATTCGGCCTTAGTGAAAGTAGGCTTAATGATACAATTTCAGATGAGGACATCTCTATTAAAGGGTATAAAGTTTTTAGAAGGGATCCCTGTAGGAAACAAGAGACAGGCATAATAACCTATGTTTCTAATTTACTAAATGCTCACCGTAGGCTAGACTTTGAAACTTGCGAAATAGAATGTATCTGGCTAGAGCTAAAACTTCAAAACCGCACACCCCTGATAATTGGCTACCTTTATAGAAATCCCAGTGCTGGACATGTCTGGTACGAAAACTTCACTACCATGATGGATGTGGTTTTCGCTTCTGGGAAGGAAATTATACTACTCGGAGACTTTAACATTGACACCAACAAATCCAACATAATATGGGGAAATATAATTTCATCATACAATTTCCAACAAATAGTACAACAAGCTACTAGAGTAACAAAGTCATCTTCAACAGTCATAGATCACATTTATGTAACTTGCTCAGACAACATCATAGAATGCACCGTACCAAATTGTGCAATGAGCGATCACTACCAATAAGCTGCACGTGGTCTTAAAAAGGAATTAAAAACTCCTAAACATAAACACATAAGTGTAAAATATAGAAGTTACAAACATTTCAACCAAAACGCATTTTTACAGGACTTGCTCAGTTCACCTCTAGACAATGTTTATCAGCTTCCTGACCCGGATGATGCTCTGGAATTCTGGATGAAAACCTTTATTGATGTTTTTGATAGACATGTGCCAGTCAAGGAAGTTCGAGTAAAACACCACGTCAAGCCACCTTGGATCACCCAGGAAATACTTGAAATTATGAGAGACAGAGATCAAGCACATAAAAAGCGGGATCTCAGTGCATACCGTACTCTTAGAAACAAAGTTCAATATAGCATACGACGGGAAAAGAAAAATTATTTTAAGAACTTAGTAATGGATAAAACAAATAGTAAGGATATATGGAAGGCAATTAACACCTTGACAAACAAGTATAACTTCCGAAATTCTTTACCATCAAATCATATTACATGCGACCAATTCAGTAATTTTTTTCAAACTGACATAGACTAGTTGAAGGCTTCAATACCTAATTCTCCTTGCAACTTATCTTTATTGTCATCGTTTTGCGAGAATAGATGCTCCCGCGATATTCTTTCCGACATACCGCTAATGACAATCACTGAAGTATTCATTTACCTCAGTAACCTAAAAAACACAACCTCATCTGGGTTAGATGGAATCAGCAACCGGATTCTCCGTTGTGCTGCGCCAGTGATTTTTACATCACTAACCTATGTATATAATCAGTGTCTAACCAAAGGCCACTTTCCATCAGCTCTCAAAATCGCTAAAGTGTATCCTCTTCTTAAATCTGGTTCATTTGACAATGGTCTCCCGAACAATTACAGACCCATTTCCTTACTATCATCACTATCTAAGCCACTAGAAAAACACATCCATAAAGTAACATTACAGTATCTAGTTCGCAACAAGCTTATTGTTGACAACCAATCAGGATTTCGACCAAAATATTCTTGCCATACGGCCCTAACAAACATGATAGAAAATTGGCACCAGAATATAAACAACAACAGTCTATGTGGAACTGTGTTTATTGATTTCAAGAAAGCATTTGATATGATAGACCATGTTATTTTAATTAAAAAACTCGAGACAATGAAAATTGGCCTTAATGTAGTCACTCTAATATCATCTTTTCTATCAAACAGAAAGCAAGTAGTATCACACAATAAATCTCTGTCTCAAACCACTACCTTCAATATTGGAGTACCGCAAGGCTCTATTCTTGGCCTTCTATTATTTGCCATATATATTAACGATCTACCTTTGCATCTTTCGTCGTCCTGCGATCTATTTGCGGATGACTGTACTGTGTACACAAACGCTGAAAACTGTATTTTACTGGAGTCGTCTTTACAACAAGAATTAAATAATGTAGTTAAGTGGAGCTATTCAAACCGTATGCAAATTAACATCACTAAAACAAAAGCAATGTTAGTAACAACCAGACAAAGACTTCAAACTCTAAGCCCACACACATCACTTCAACTTCACATCGATAACATGCCAGTAGAAAGTGTAATTGAGCACAAAACATTAGGCCTAATCATTGATAGAAACCTAACCTTTAATTCCCATGTTCAAGCGCTCATTAAACTAACAGCGAAAAAAGTCTATCAACTCGCCAAGATTAAAAACTTCCTTGATGAGGACACAAGGAAACTATTCTATACTTCTCATATACAGACACACTTTGACTACTGCTGTACAATCTGGGACGGTTGTTCTAATTCAAACACCAAGCGACTTTACTCACTCCAGAAACGGGCCATGAGTCTAATTTATAGCAAACATTTATCTGACAATCCTAGCCTGTATAAACGCCTTCAGTTACTACCATTCCGCAAACGCCTGCTTTTCAATAAAGCTAAACTAATTCACAAAATCCTGCAGCGGAATGTCCCAAATTACCTTTGGCCTTTGTTAAAATATAATGCTAGACACAGTAAACGTTTAAATATACTACACATTCCGAAGCCTAGGATTGACTTATACAAAACAAGCTTAACGTACTCTGCATCTCAGCTGTGGAACAATCTTCCACAAGAAATCAAAGACATCACCAATCCCTATTCATATAATCGCAAATTATTCGAACACTATCTCAATACGGATTACCTTCCCCCTTAATAATTGAGATAATAATAATAATAACAAAACCCTAGTATAACAGCCAATCACCTTTTTGTAGGCCAGTATATTCCACATGGCTAATAACAAGTGTCAGACCATTATCTAATATTACTGTGTCGTGTAGTTTTGATATTTGCATTTTGCCCATGCCTTTATAATGCATATCTGTTATATTGTTACTGTTCTTTGTTAGCCTTGAATGATGTGTGAATGAAATAATGTATGAAAGAGAGTGATAGAAGGGCAGAATGTTAGACGGGCCTGCGTGCCCAATTCTTAACCCTTTGAAAATAAAGTTTGTTCGTTCTCTCTCTCTCTCTCTCTCTCTCTCTCTCTCTCTCTCTCTCTCTCTATCTCTCTCTTTCTCTCTCTCTCTCGCTCTCTCTCTCTCTCTCTCTCTCTCTCTCTCTCTCTCTTTGTTTTTGTTTGGAGACAATGGCTAAGGCCATCGACCATTATAGTCACTGCTAAGAAGGAAAGCAGTGGCACACTACCTTCTTTACAGATGCCAAGATAATCATGCTTTGTGTAATAGAGAAGCAAACTATAAGTATAACTAAAATACCATACGTACAGGAAGTGTAATATGACATTCTAAAAGATATTACTCAAAGCTCTAAATTATGGTGGCCCCACAGATGATAGTATACACATTCACGATTACATGCTAGATAGAACTTTATACATTATAAATTATGAAACATACGTTGAAAAACGGTATCTTTGTAAGGCTATATACCAAATTAAAATTTGTGAGGGCTGGTTTGGTTCGCTAGATCAGTTCCGCGTCTAGCGTTCGTTGTCTCGGATGGCTGTGTGAGGTGCACCAAAATGGGATCTTCCCAGCCAACGCAAG
Source organism: Cepaea nemoralis (assembly GCA_014155875.1). Taxonomy (NCBI): domain Eukaryota; kingdom Metazoa; phylum Mollusca; class Gastropoda; order Stylommatophora; family Helicidae; genus Cepaea; species Cepaea nemoralis. The sequence goes on from JACEFZ010025784.1 coordinate 8,481, forward strand.
TTAGCGAGGCAGGCGTTTCGAGAATGTAACCGCATCGTGCAGCCAGGGTCGTGGTTTGAGCGGGCAAAAGAGCAAAATTTTTACGACCGTTCGACAAAGTCTCGATAAGCGCCCACTCTCTCTCTCTCTCTCTCTCTCTCTCTCTCTCTCTCTCTCTCTCTCTCTCTCTCTCTCTCTCTCTCTCTCTCTCTCTCTCTCTCGATGAGTAGTGGGCCTGCAGTCAGTAAGCTGGTATAGCTTTTTTCGGTCAGTCCTGTCGGCGTAGCTTGAAAGCTCGTCGGTAGGCGTCCAGTGGTTTTGCATGTATCACCTTGTACCGGGAGGGCGCGCTTTAGCGATGCTACTCTTGGCTTGCGTGTGCGTGAATAGTCCGTCTGTCCGATAGATATCTGGTTGATCCTGCCAGTAGTCATATGCTTGTCTCAAAGATTAAGCCATGCATGTCTAAGTTCACACTGTCTCACGGTGAAACCGCGAATGGCTCATTAAATCGATCGAGGTTCCTTAGATGACACGATCCTACTTGGATAACTGTGGCAATTCTAGAGCTAATACATGCTTACCAAGCTCCGACCCTCGGGGAAAGAGCGCTTTTATTAGTTAAATCAATCGTCGTTGCCCTTCGTGGGGCGCGGCGTTCCCACTGGTGACTCTGGACAACTTTGTGCTGATCGCTTGGCCTTACGTGCCAGCGACGCATCTTTCAAATGTCTGCCCTATCAAATGTCGATGGCTCCCCCGATGTGTCTCCACCTTGCCGTGGTGGGGGAGCTTGCGTGTCCCATCGACCCCATTTGCTTGCCGATGGATGAAAACTACATATCGGACAGCTTATGGGATAGGGGCCAGACTAAGAGAGACACAACCTGCTGCTCTGCAGGTAGACTGAGGATAGCAGTCAAAAGTTTAAATCAGGCGCACGAAGGCAGAAGTTCTTGGTCCGGACAATACTCTAGGCTCTCTGTCGAGGGTTTAGGCTGAACGCCTCTAAGCCACAAACCCTCGGATGTGAGAGCCGGGCCGATACCCACCTACCGAAAAATAGAGGTGGCATACTGAGCACGCTACATGCCCAGTTCTGATACTTGTTCGAAGGCTCTCAGCTGGGGGATATGAGGGATTCCCGGATGAGAGGGCCTGGCCGTTTCTCGTTCACTGCTGCACGGAGGTAAGGTGCTGAGCCGGCAGCACATGTAGCCTACCTCGTGAGCGAGTACTAAAATGCAGAAAGTGTCCCAGTCGAATGAAATGGTTACGAAAACTGTCTGTATCTAACTCATAGAGTGTAGACAAAAGTGAAAAACGTCTCAATAACACGAAATGGAACGCACGGCTAGCGAATCCATTGCGTGGTCCGAAGTCAAAAGCAAAAGCTTACCGAGTGGATGTCGCCCGCAGTCTGACCGTTCCTGGTGTGTGCTTGAGCGACCAGTGGCAAGCGAGATGCCCAACACATGGAAGTGAGGAACTAAAGCAGCCATGAGCAGGACGTCGCAACTCCTTGGGTGAGCCCAGTCTCAGAGCAATATGTGCCGGCTCTGCAATTATGTAAGCCTCCTTGGATAGCTTTGGATAGGCCCATGGTCTGCCCCTGCCTTCCCTTGAGGGATGACCGTGATGTCGAGGATCGTTCTATCTTGACCAGCTGAGATGTGGGCGACATCACAACAAAAGTCTAACGTGCCTCGAAACCCGAGGAAGGCTAACCTCACTAAAAAAATGCCCGCCGAAGCCGGAAGTGCCGTCCTATGAGTCGCAAAATAAAAAATGGCACTACGCATTTACGTCCGAGTGAAATGTCTCGTCCGAATGTCTCTCGTGCTAGGAACAGCTCTGACTACCTAGTTTCCGAATGCCGCTCTTGTTCGGAACAGCTCTGACTAGGTAGTTTTCCGAATGTCTGTCGTGCCTGGACCAGCTCTGACGGGCGCAACGACAAGCACATGTCCGTGTCGAAAACTCGCTGAGTGGATACCGTCTGCAGACCTGTCTGGTTTGTGCGGGAACGGCCCGGGGTTAACGAAGTGCCCAATATATTGAAGTGAGGAATTAAAGCAGCCATGAACAGGACGTGACGATTCCCTCGGTTAGCCCAGCATCAGAGCATTATGTGTCGGCTCTGCAATTATGGAAGCCACCCAGGATGGCGGAAAATGCTATGGACTGTCCCTGCCTTCCTTTGAGGGATGACTGCGAAATCTTCGACTGTTCCAACTCGACCAGCTGGGAGGTGGACGGTACCACAAAAGTGAGGGTCTCCCAGGAATGCTAACCTGGTCAAAAATGCACGCAGAAGCCGGATGTGTTGACCTAAGGGTTTCGACCCAAGGGTGCCTAACGCACACCGCAATCACATCTGAAAAAACACTCCGGATGAACGCAAAGAAGAAGAGAAGAAATTAAAATTTTACATATGTATAAGATAGTATATACATAACATCTGATGGGAGATGCCCTGCAGAGAATAGAACAAGAATCGCTATTACAGAGGTAACCGTTTGCAAAATGGAAACACACTTATTAATTTTTTAAAAATTTTGTCAATTGCAACGAGAAAAAGTGTGTTGAAGAGCTTTAGAACCTGTACATTTGTATGGATGTGAAATGTGGACGATGAGCAGATAAGTAGAAAAACATCTAATGGCAGTGGAAATGTGGTTTCTTAGGAAAATGCAAAGAATACCATGGATTGACAGAAAAACCAAATGAGCAAGCCCTAAAAGAGGCAAATGAAAAACTGGTTAGAGAAATTAGACGTAGGCAGTCAAATATTTTGGGATACGTTATGGGAAGAAATAAACTAGAGAACTCGATGACAACTGGTAAGATTGAGGGGAAAAGAAATATGGGAAGTCAGAGAAGTAAATATCTAGATGGTTTGACTACATGGCATGGAAGAGGCAAGAAAACGGAGCTGATCCATGACTCTGGAGGTCGTGTAAGATGGCGAACCCTGACTGCCCACGCTTATCAGCATGGCACATATTAATTATAATGCAGAAGTGTTGAACGGGATTTTGATAAAAATTCGTAAGAAATTAGGCGCGTTAGTTAATATTATATACAAAAGTACCGGAGCATTGCCTCGGTACTCCCTGGCACAAGTACGGCAGTGGTACTACTCCATCTTAAATCAGTATATTGCAACGATCTACTTATAGACGATAATTAATCCTTTGCCGACTGGTGTGGGAGACCAGGCGTCTTCTCAACGGTTTCTCAACCCCCGCCAGTAGTGCTCCTTAATACGTGATTTATCATTGTAAAAGGGGCGGAAATGTGATTTCAACACAACCGACCACCCACGTTGTAATCTATTCTTACTAAAACTAGAGCAACGGCCATTGGCATGTGAAAAGAGTATTATTATTATTACTATTATTATTATATTACCAGAAAACACGTCAAAGATGTGTTGCTAGGGTAACATTCAGGCTTATAATATTATATAAATGCTAACAAAACAAGGACATTTCCGTGAAAAGATTCACTCAAAGGACATCACAAGGGAATATAGAAGAATTAAAGCCATCAACTAACTAGAAAAATACGTAGTCTTGGTATTAATTGGCACTGATATCTGTATTTCTTCCTCTTGTGATTGTGAGTACTATTCATTTTGTTTCTGAAGGCTTATCCAGCAGCCTCGTTATGAAACCAAGGCGCCATGTTGGAATCTGAGCGTGTCCGGAAAACAGTAATGGCATCACCTTAGCGATCTCTGTTGTTGTTTTCCCGTGACTGTCAACTTTGAACGTCGAACACAATTATTTACACTGATTGTTTTATTGTTTCTCCGCACATTCAATGACTAACTAAAAGTGATATTCATGTTCTGGGAGTACTAGAGACGTGTGGTTGTTAAATAAGTTGTTGGTATCCCAGCGACGCAGTCGTCGATCAGGTCGCTCTCACAGCCGATCCATGGGATTAGTTTGTTTGTGTATTTAACTTTGTTTGAATTACTTATTTTCGGCTGTAAGTCGATAACTCCAGCTGTTTCTTCTGGACAGAAACTTACTAGTGTTAGGTAAGTTACTCGTTTTGTTACGTATTCACGTTTGTTTACAAACGGGATGTTTAAAATACCTGTAGAGTACTGTACTCAGGTAAACTGCAAGCTGAGTCCGGACACGTCCTAACTAAACACTAAACAGAGTCCTAACGAAACCGAAACAGACCATCTTACATACAATCATACATACACGGAGTACTGAAGTATAATAGTAACAGGGGTGTCCAAGATATGTAGAACAAAGAATACCATTTTGGTCTAAAACAACTACATTTTAGGGCAAACTATGGAGATATCAACAAGCTTATGTATGTTGACTGCTGCTTGCTTTTCTTCATTGACCGTTGACGTATGAAAGTGAACCAAGAAGCAGGAGAAGATACTAACTATTCTATAATTATATCCACATAATTCATTATCTTTAAGTTGTGTATTGTATAACATCTTTGGCCTTCCTCTCCCTCTCTTCCCAGGCATATACCCTTCCATTATTGTTCTCTCCAAACTTTCGTGACATTTCAAATGACCAAAATATTTCAGTTTTCTTTGTTTTATCGTCTTTAATAGCCAACCTTCTTCAATATTCAACTCTTGAAGTATGGATGCATTTGTTCTTTTCTTTACCCAAGATATTCTTAGAACTCGTCTATAACATTTATATTCAAAAGCATTTATGCGCTGTTCAGCATAATTAATTACATTAATACTACACATCTTATTTATGTCCAGGTGAGTTCAGATTATCATAATTGCATACAGAACATTTCTGAAAGTCATTATTGATAATCATAAATGAAGCAAATCATACCTATAAATATAAGTTTAAAAAAAACTATTTTATCTTCTTTTCTCCTACTGCTTTTACAGTGGAGCGTTTACAGAGAAGAAGTAGATGTAATGTTGAGATGTTCTGTTTGCGACTTCTTTTGCTGCTTGTACTAATTAATGTCGTATTTGACCTCTTCATTGCCTCTTTTACTCCATCTAGCCAACTATTTTTGGGTCATCATCTCACCTTGTATCCTGATGTTTTCACACACTGTAGCCATTAGTTGCCGGTCTCCAGTGGCGATGGCGTTGCGGACACGGATTCAGTAATGCTGCTTACCTGCATTTGAAACACAGCAGTGTCCAATTTGGCAGCAGACCATATTGCACTGGTTTTAACGTGTTGGTCATTCAGAAAACAATGGCAAACTACTGAATGTAAAACTTTCCAAGACATCAACAATGGCAGTAAAATGCTGGTGTTGACTGCAACGTCCTGTAAAGGATATGCAACTTTTTTTAAAAACCACTAGTTGATCTTGTTCCTCTTCTGTGTTCGTCCGGAATGTTGTTTTGTAAGTAATTGCTTTGTGCCTAGTTTACAGCAGAGCTGCGATATTTTTTCAGGCTGACACATCCGACTTCACAGGCATTTGGTGGCCAGGTTACCTTCTTGAGTGTTGATCTTGTTCCATTCTAGCTAAGTGTCCAAACCATTTAATTCTTTGGTGTTCTATACAGTTAATAATCGCTGTTACTAATACACTTGTTCTTAGTTTCTCGTTACTCTCTCTAGCTCTTCTTGTTTGTTTAGCTGCATTTTTTATGCGCATCTCATGTCACATGATGTGGTTTATGCCTGTATTTTCTAGGAATGCCATATATGATCTTGATAACACAGTATTGGAACAAATAAAGCGTCTGTCAGATTCTGTTTTTTATGCATGTTGATATTTGGATGATTAACATATTCATTCAGTGCCAAACAAAATGTAGGTTTGGACCAAACAAAATGGATGGCAGAAAATGGGCAGTATGGGTGTGTCACAGTTATGACTTAAAAGTTGTTAATGTGGTAGCAGACATGTTTTATATATCAAATTAAAGTGGGTTGCTTAGGGAAAACTATTATATATAAATAAGCCCATGGCAGATACAGGAAGCCGCTTAAGACAGTTAATCATCCCATGGCACTTAATCAGTTAAGTTATAAATTAACATAAATTTTTAACAGTGTAACTTTACTCTGCTGCACCAAAAAGAACAGTGTAACTATACTCTGCTGCAACAAACATAACTAACTTTACTCTGCTGCACCAAAAATAACAGTGTAACTCTGCTGCTCCAAAATTAACAGTGTAACTTTACTCTGCTGCGACAAACATAACAGTAACTTTACTCTTACTGCAACAAACATAACAATGTAACTTTACTCTGCTGCAACAAACATAACAGTGTAACTTTACTCTACTGAGTATAACTTTACTTTGCTGCACCAAAAATAACAGTGTAACTTTACTCTGCTGCAACAAACATAACAGTGTAACTTTACTCTGCTGCAACAAAAATAACAGTGTAACTTTACTCTGCTGCAACAAAAATAACAGACTTGCATAGACATAATAATGACGGCATCCCATAGAAAACTTTAGCTGCAAACACCAGACAATCATGAACAAGTTTACAAAGTGCTTGGTGTGAGTTGAGGGCCTATGCTCCATGTTGTCACGTAGTTGTATCAGTGCAGACTTCCAGTCCCCAACATGGAGGATAGGCGGTTGAGCTGTTATGGCCTCTGTAGTGTTTAGCTTGTGGCTATGGTTTGCTTGCATTTTCCTTATTTTGAACAGGTAGTGCATGGTTCCATCGCCCTGCTACTGAGTTGAGTGCAATGAGTGACACTGTGAGCTGTGGATTTCATTTGGAGTGCTTTTACATCTGTCCGCGGTTGTTCGTATCGAGAACTGCATATTCAAATAAATTGCGGCCGGCTGGCCGGTTGCTGTATTAACTCATTTGCCTTATGCTGTAATGTGTGGTTGCTGGTTTTCTAGTGACTGCTGCTTCCATCGATGATGAACTGTATTTTCCGTGGCAGACTTTTGTTTTGGCATTCTGGCAGCAGCATTTGCATAGTATACCTGTGCGGGCTGTTGGATTGTCAAGACTTCAACAA
>JACEFZ010025785.1:0-145000 GCA_014155875.1 Cepaea nemoralis
AGGGGAAAAAAAGGGGGTAAAAAAGCAGCGGGTAATAAAGTTAGTGGTGTAAGAGAACCCGTATATAAGTTAGTGGTGAAAGAGAGCAGCAGTATAAAAGTTAGTGGGAAAGAGAGCAGCAGTATATAAAGTTAGTGGTGTAAGAGAGCAGCAGTATATAAAGTTAGTGGTGATAAGAGTAGCAGCAAATATATAAAGTTTGTGGTGTAAGGGGAAAAAAAAAGGGGGGTTTGGGAAGAGGAAAATTTGTTAGGGGGGGAAAAAAAAATTATGTTTGGGGGGGGAAAAAAAAAAAAAAGTTAGGGGAAAGAGAAATTTAAAAAATTAGTGGTGGTAAGAGTAAGGAGTTTTAAAAGTGGGGAAGAGCAAAAAATAAATTGTGGTGGAAGAGTAGAAGAGTTTAAAGTTTGGGGGTAAACAGAGGTTAATAAATTAGTGGTGTGGGGGAAAAGAGATAAAAAGTGGTGGAAAGGCAGAGAAAAAGTTAGTGGTGGTAAGAAGCAGCAAATATATAAAGTTAGTGGTGATAAGAGAGCAGCAGCAGTATATAAATTAGTGGTGGGGGAGCAGCAGCAGTATATAAATAGTGGTGTAAGAGTAAACAGCAGTATATAAAGTTAGTGGTGGAAAGAGCAGCAGCAGTATATAAAGTTAGTGGTGGTAAGAGGGAAAAAAAAATAGGGGGGGGAAAAACAGCAGCAGTATTAAAATTTGGGGGGTTAAAAGCAGCAGAAAATTTTGGGGGAAAGGGGGGAAAAAAAAAAAAAGGGGGGGGGGGGTTTTTAAATTTGGGGGGTAAGAGCAGCAGTATATAAAGTTAGTGGTGGTAAAAGGCAGCAGTATAAAAGTTAGTGGTGGAAAGTAAACAGCAGTATAAAATTAGGGGGTTTAAATAGAGCAAGCAGTATATAAAGTTAGTGGTGGTAAGAGTAGCAGCACAGTATATAAAGTTAGTGGTGATAAGAGAGCAGCAGCAGTATAAAAGTTAGTGGTTAAGAGTAGCAGCAGCATATATAAATTGTGGTGGTAAGAGTAGCAGCAGCAATAAAGTTAGTGGTGGTAAGAGTAGCCAGCAGTATATAAAGTTAGTGGTGGTAAGAGTAGCAGCAGCAGTATATAAAGTTAGTGGTGGTAAGAGTAGCAGCAGCAGTATATAAAGTTAGTGGTGGTAAGAGCAGCAGCAGTAGTATATAAAGTTAGTGGTGGTAAGAGCAGCAGCAATTATAAAGTAGTGGGGGTAAGAGAGCAGCAGTATATAAAATTGGGTGGTAAGAGTAGCAGCAGCAGTATATAAAGTTTGTGGTGGTAAGAGAGCAGCAGAGTATATAAAGTTAGTGGTGGTAAGAGTAGAGCAGGTAATTTTAATTAGTGGTGGTAAGAGTAAACAGCAGTATATAAGTTAGTGGTAAAGTAGCAGCAGCAGTATATAAAGTTAGTGGTGATAAGAGTAGCAGAGCAGTATATAAAATTAGTGGTGAAAAAGAGAGCAGGTTTTAAAGTTAGTGGTAAAGGGGGGTTTTAAAAGGGGGAAAGGCAGCAGCAGTATATAAGTTAGTGGTGGTAAAGGAGCAAGCAGCAGTATATAAAGTTAGTGGTGAAAGAGCAGCAGATATATAAAGTTAGTGGTGTAAGAGTGCAGCAGATAATAAATGTGGTATAAGAGTAGCAGCAGATAATAAAATTGTGGTTAAAAGAGCAGCAGATATAAAAGTTGTGGTAAAGAGAGCAGCAGAAGTTATGTTAGGGGTAAAAGCAGCAGAGAGTATAAAAAGGGGGGAAAAAAAGGAGAGTAAAAGTTAGTGGGTAAGAAGGGAGCAGCAGTATATAAAGTTAGTGGTGTAAGAGTAGCAGCAGCAGTATATAAAGTTAGTGGTGATAAGAGCAGCACAGAGTATATAAAATAGTGGTGGTAAGAGCACAGCAGTATTATAAAGTTATGGGGTAAAAGTAGCAGCAGAGTATATAAAATTAGTGGTGTAAGAGAGCAGCAGTATATAAAGTTAGTGGTGATAAGAGTAGCAGCAGCAGTATATAAAGTTAGTGGTGATAAGAGTAGCAGCAGCAGTATATAAGTTAGTGGTGATAAGAGTAGCAGCAGCAGTATATAAAGTTAGTGGTGATAAGAGTAGCAGCAGCAGTATATAACGTTAGTGTTGATAAGAGCAGCAGCAGCAGTATATAAAGTTAGTGGTGATAAGAGTAGCAGCAGCAGTATATTAAAGTTAGTTGTGATAAGAGTAGCAGCAGCAGTATATAAAGTTAGTGGTGGTAATAGCAGCAGCAGTAGATAAAGTTAGTGGTGGATAAGAGGCAGCAGCAGTATATAAAGTTAGTGGTGGTAAGAGTAGCAGCAGCAGTATATAAAGTTAGTGGTGGATAAGAGTAGCAGCAGCAGCAGTATATAAAGTTAGTGGTGATAAGAGCAGCAGCAGCAGTATATAAAGTTAGTGGTGGTAAGAGTAGCAGCAGCAGCAGTATATAAAGTTAGTGGTGATAAGAGCAGCAGCAGTATATAAAGTTAGTGTGATAAGAGTAGCAGCAGCAGTATATAAAGTTAGTGGTGATAAGAGTAGCAGCAGCAGTAGTATAAAGTTAGTGGTGATAAGAGCAGCAGCAGTATATAAAGTATAGGGTGATAAGAGTAGCAGCAGTATATATAAAGTTAGTGGTGATAAGAGTCAGCAGCAGTAGTATATAAAGTTAGTGGTGATAAGAGTCAGCAGCAGCAGTATATAAAGTTAGTGTGTAAGTAGTTCAGCAGTATATAAAGTTAGTGGTGATAAGAGTAGCAGCAGTATATAAAGTTAGTGGTGATTAAGAGTAGTCAGCCAGCAGTATATAAAGTTAGTGGTGATAAGAGTAGCAGCAGCAGTATATAAAGTTAGTGGTAGGTAAGAGGAGCAGCAGCAGTATATAAAGTTAGTGGTGATAAGAGGGCAGCAGCAGTATATAAAGTTAGTGTGGTAAGAGCAGCACCAGTATATAAAGTTAGTGGTGCTAAGAGTAGCAGCAGCAGTATATAAAGTTAGTGGTGGGAAGAGTGGGCAGCAGCAGTATAAAAATTTAGGGTGATAAGAGAGCAGCAGCAGTATATAAAGTTAGTGGTGGTGGGAGTAGCAGCAGAATATATAAAGTTAGTGGTGATAAGAGAAGCAGCAGTATATAAAGTTAGTGATGAAAAGAGCAGCAGCAGTATATAAAGTTAGTGGTGATAAGAGAGCAGCAGATAAAAAGTTATGGGGGTAAGGCAGCAGCAGCATTTATAAAATTTAGTGGTGATAAGAGTAGCAGCAGCAGTTTTAAAAAGTTAGTGGTGATAAGAGTAGCAGAGCAGTATATAAAGTTAGTGGTGGTAAGAGTAGCAGCAGCAGTATATAATGTTAGTGGTGAAAAGAGTAGCAGCAGCAGCAGTATATAAAGTTAGTGGTGGAAAGAGCAGCAGCAGCAGTATAAAAAGTTAGTGGGGGTTAAGAGTAGCAGCAGCAGCAGTATATAAATTTAGTGGTGATAAGAGCAGCAGCAGTATATAAAGTTAGTGGTGATAAGAGTAGCAGCAGTATATAAAGTTAGTGGTGATAAGAGCTAGCAGCAGTATATAAAGTTAGTGGTGGTAAGAGCAGCAGCAAGTATATAAAGTTAGTGGTGATAAGAGTAGCAGCAGCAGTATATAAAGTTAGTGGTGATAAGAGCTAGCAGCAGTATATAAAGTTAGTGGTGATAAGAGTAGCAGCAGTATATAAGTTAGTGGTGATAAGAGTAGCAGCAGCAGTATATAAAGTTAGTGGTGATAAGAGCTAGCAGCAGCAGTATATAAAGTTAGTGGTGATAAGAGTAGCAGCAGCAGTATATAAAGTTAGTGGTGATAAGAGTAGCAGCAAGCCGTATATAAAGTTAGTGGTGATAAGAGTAGCAGCAGTATATAAAGTTAGTGGTGATAAGAGTAGCAGCAGCAGTATATAAAGTTAGTGGTGGTAAGAGTAGCAGCAGCAGTAGTATATAAAGAGTAAGTGGTCGATAAGAGTAGCTTAGCAGCAGCAGTATATAAAGTAGTGGTGGTAAGAGTAGCAGCAGCAGTATATAAAGTTAGTGGTGATAAGAGTAGACAGCAAGCAGTATATAAGTTAGTGGTGATAAGAGTAGCACAGCGAGTATATAAAGTTAGTGGTGGTAAGAGTAGCAGCAGCAGTATATAAAGTTAGTGGTGATAAGATAGAGCAGCAGCAGTATATAAAGTTAGTGGTGTAAGAGTAGCAGCAGCAGTATATAAAGTTAGTGGTGATAAGAGCAGCAGCAGCAGTATATAAAGTTAGTGGTGATAAGAGCAGCAGCAGCAGTATATAAAGTTAGTGGTGATAAGAGCAGCAGCAGTAGTATATAAAGTTAGTGGTGGTAAGAGCAGCAGCAGTAGTATATAAAGTTAGTGGTGATAAGAGTAGCAGCAGTAGTATATAAAGTTAGTGGTGGTAAGAGTAGCAGCAGCAGTATATAAAGTTAGTGGTGATAAGAGTAGGCAGCAGCCAGTATATAAAGTTAGTGGTGATAAGAGTAGCAGCAGGCAGTATTAAAGTTGTGGTGATAAGAGTAGCAGCAGCAGTATATAAAGTAGTGGTGATACAGTAGTAGCACAGCAGCAGTATATAAGTTAGTGGTGGTAAGAGTAGCAGCAGCAGTAGTATAAAGTTAGTGGTGGTAAGAGTAGCAGCAGGCAGTATATAAAGTTTAGTGTGGATACGAGTAGCAAGCAGCAGTATATAAAGTTAGTGGTGATAAGAGTAGCAGCAGCAGTATATAAAGTTAGTGGTGATAAGAGGCAGCAGCAGCAGTATAGTAAAGTTAGTGGTGGTAAGAGCAGTCAGCAGCAGTATATAAAGTTAGTGGTGGTAAGAGTAGCAGCAGCAGTATCATAAAGTTAGTGGTGATAGAGTAGCAGCAGCAGTATATAAAGTTAGTGGTGATAGAAGTATCAGCAGCAGCAGTATATAAAGTTAGTGGTGATAAGAGCAGCAGCAGCAGTATATAAAGTTAGGGGTGATAAGAGTAGCAGCAGCAGTATATAAAGTTAGTGGTGATAAGAGTAGCAGCAGCAGTATATAAAGTTAGTGGTGATAAGAGTAGCAGCAGTATATAAATTTATGGTGAAAAGAGGGGGGTTAAGGCAAGCAGCAGTATATAAAGTTAGTGGGGGAAAGAGTGCAGCAGCAGCAGTATATAAAGGGTTATTTGGTGATAAGGGGCAGCACCCGATAAAAAGTTAGTGGGGGAAAGAGCAGCACCCAGTATATAAAGTTAGTGGTGATAAGAGTAGCAGCAGATATAAAGTTAGTGGTGATAAGAGTAGCAGCAGCAGTAAAAAAGTTAGTGGGAAAAGGGAGCACCCAGCAGTATATAAAGTTAGTGGTGAAAGAGTAGCAGCAGTATAAAAGTTAGGGTGATAAGAGTAGCAGCAGCAGTATATAAAGTTAGGGTGAAAGAGCAGCAGAAAGGTATTTTAAAATTAGTGGTGGTAAAGAAAGCAGCAGTATATAAAGTTAGTGGTGGTAAGAGTAGCAGCAGATATAAAGTTAGTGGTGATAAGAGTAGCAGCAGGTATATAAGTTAGTGGTGATAAGAGTAGCAGCAGCAGTATATAAAGTTAGTGGTGATAAGAGTAGCAGCAGCAGTATATAAAGTTAGTGGTGATAAGAGCTAGCAGCAGTATATAAAGTAGTGGTGATAAGAGTAGCAGCAGTATATAAAGTTAGTGGTGATAAGAGTAGCAGCAGTATATAAAGTTAGTGGTGATAAGAGTAGCAGCAGTATATAAAGTTAGTGGTGATAAGAGTAGCAGCAGCAGTATATAAAGTTAGTGGTGATAAGAGTAGCAGCAGTATATAAAGTTAGTGGTGATAAGAGTAGCAGCAGTATATAAAGTTAGTGGTGATAAGAGTAGCAGCAGTATATAAAGTTAGTGGTGATAAGAGTAGCAGCAGCAGTATATAAAGTTAGTGGTGATAAGAGTAGCAGCAGCAGTATATAAAGTTAGTGGTGATAAGAGTAGCAGCAGCAGTATATAAAGTTAGTGGTGATAAGAGTAGCAGCAGCAGTATATAAAGTTAGTGGTGATAAGAGTAGCAGCAGTATATAAAGTTAGTGGTGATAAGAGTAGCAGCAGTATATAAAGTTAGTGGTGATAAGAGTAGCAGCAGCAGTATATAAAGTTAGTGGTGATAAGAGTAGCAGCAGCAGTATATAAAGTTAGTGGTGATAAGAGCAGCAGCAGCAGTATATAAAGTTAGTGGTGATAAGAGTAGCAGCAGCAGTATATAAAGTTAGTGGTGATAAGAGTAGCAGCAGCAGTATATAAAGTTAGTGGTGATAAGAGTAGCAGCAGCAGTATATAAAGTTAGTGGTGATAAGAGTAGCAGCAGCAGTATATAAAGTTAGTGGTGATAAGAGTAGCAGCAGCAGTATATAAAGTTAGTGGTGGTAAGAGTAGCAGCAGCAGCAGTATATAAAGTTAGTGGTGATAAGAGCAGCAGCAGTATATAAAGTTAGTGGTGGTAAGAGCAGCAGCAGTATATAAAGTTAGTGGTGATAAGAGTAGCAGCAGTATATAAAGTTAGTGGTGATAAGAGTAGCAGCAGCAGTATATAAAGTTAGTGGTGATAAGAGCAGCAGCAGCAGTATATAAAGTTAGTGGTGATAAGAGTAGCAGCAGTATATAAAGTTAGTGGTGATAAGAGTAGCAGCAGCAGTATATAAAGTTAGTGGTGGTAAGAGCAGCAGCAGTATATAAAGTTAGTGGTGATAAGAGTAGCAGCAGCAGTATATAAAGTTAGTGGTGGTAAGAGTAGCAGCAGCAGTATATAAAGTTAGTGGTGGTAAGAGCAGCAGCAGTATATAAAGTTAATGGTGATAAGAGTAGCAGCAGTATATAAAGTTAGTCGTGATAAGAGTAGCAGCAGTATATAAAGTTAGTGGTGATAAGAGTAGCAGCAGCAGTATATAAAGTTAGTGGTGATAAGAGTAGCAGCAGTATATAAAGTTAGTGGTGATAAGAGTAGCAGCAGCAGTATATAAAGTTAGTGGTGATAAGAGTAGCAGCAGTATATAAAGTTAGTGGTGATAAGAGTAGCAGCAGCAGTATATAAAGTTAGTGGTGATAAGAGTAGCAGCCAGTATATAAAGTTAGTGGTGATAAGAGTAGCAGCAGTATATAAAGTTAGTGGTGATAAGAGTAGCAGCAGTATATAAAGTTAGTGGTGATAAGAGTAGCAGCAGCAGTATATAAAGTTAGTGGTGATAAGAGTAGCAGCAGCAGTATATAAAGTTAGTGGTGATAAGAGTAGCAGCAGCAGTATATAAAGTTAGTGGTGATAAGAGTAGCAGCAGCAGTATATAAAGTTAGTGGTGATAAGAGTAGCAGCAGTATATAAAGTTAGTGGTGATAAGAGTAGCAGCAGTATATAAAGTTAGTGGTGATAAGAGTAGCAGCAGTATATAAAGTTAGTGGTGATAAGAGTAGCAGCAGCAGTATATAAAGTTAGTGGTGATAAGAGTAGCAGCAGCAGTATATAAAGTTAGTGGTGGTAAGAGCAGCAGCAGCAGTATATAAAGTTAGTGGTGATAAGAGTAGCAGCAGCAGTATATAAAGTTAGTGGTGATAAGAGTAGCAGCAGCAGTATATAAAGTTAGTGGTGATAAGAGTAGCAGCAGCAGTATATAAAGTTAGTGGTGATAAGAGTAGCAGCAGCAGTATATAAAGTTAGTGGTGGTAAGAGTAGCAGCAGCAGCAGTATATAAAGTTAGTGGTGATAAGAGCAGCAGCAGTATATAAAGTTAGTGGTGGTAAGAGCAGCAGCAGTATATAAAGTTAGTGGTGATAAGAGTAGCAGCAGTATATAAAGTTAGTCGTGATAAGAGTAGCAGCAGCAGTATATAAAGTTAGTGGTGATAAGAGTAGCAGCAGTATATAAAGTTAGTGGTGATAAGAGTAGCAGCAGTATATAAAGTTAGTGGTGATAAGAGTAGCAGCAGTATATAAAGTTAGTGGTGATAAGAGTAGCAGCAGCAGCAGTATATAAAGTTAGTGGTGATAAGAGCAGCAGCAGTATATAAAGTTAGTGGTGATAAGAGTAGCAGCAGTATATAAAGTTAGTGGTGATAAGAGTAGCAGCAGTATATAAAGTTAGTGGTGATAAGAGTAGCAGCAGCAGTATATAAAGTTAGTGGTGATAAGAGTAGCAGCAGCAGTATATAAAGTTAGTGGTGATAAGAGTAGCAGCAGCAGTATATAAAGTTAGTGGTGATAAGAGTAGCAGCAGTATATAAAGTTAGTGGTGATAAGAGTAGCAGCAGCAGTATATAAAGTTAGTGGTGGTAAGAGTAGCAGCAGCAGTAGTATATAAAGTTAGTGGTGGTAAGAGTAGCAGCAGCAGCAGTATATAAAGTTAGTGGTGGTAAGAGTAGCAGCAGCAGTATATAAAGTTAGTGGTGATAAGAGTAGCAGCAGCAGTATATAAAGTTAGTGGTGATAAGAGTAGCAGCAGCAGCAGTATATAAAGTTAGTGGTGGTAAGAGTAGCAGCAGCAGTATATAAAGTTAGTGGTGATAAGAGTAGCAGCAGCAGTATATAAAGTTAGTGGTGGTAAGAGTAGCAGCAGCAGTATATAAAGTTAGTGGTGATAAGAGTAGCAGCAGCAGTATATAAAGTTAGTGGTGATAAGAGTAGCAGCAGCAGTATATAAAGTTAGTGGTGATAAGAGTAGCAGCAGCAGTATATAAAGTTAGTGGTGGTAAGAGCAGCAGCAGCAGTATATAAAGTTAGTGGTGATAAGAGTAGCAGCAGCAGTATATAAAGTTAGTGGTGATAAGAGCAGCAGCAGCAGTATATAAAGTTAGTGGTGATAAGAGCAGCAGCAGCAGTATATAAAGTTAGTGGTGATAAGAGCAGCAGCAGCAGTATATAAAGTTAGTGGTGATAAGAGCAGCAGCAGCAGTATATAAAGTTAGTGGTGGTAAGAGTAGCAGCAGCAGTATATAAAGTTAGTGGTGGTAAGAGTAGCAGCAGCAGTATATAAAGTTAGTGGTGGTAGGAGTAGCAGCAGCAGTATATAAAGTTAGTGGTGATAAGAGTAGCAGCAGTATATAAAGTTAGTGGTGGTAAGAGCAGCAGCAGTATATAAAGTTAGTGGTGATAAGAGCAGCAGCAGTATATAAAGTTAGTGGTGATAAGAGTAGCAGCAGTATATAAAGTTAGTGGTGATAAGAGCAGCAGCAGCAGTATATAAAGTTAGTGGTGATAAGAGTAGCAGCAGCAGTATATAAAGTTAGTGGTGATAAGAGTAGCAGCAGCAGTATATAAAGGCATCAATGCCACCACCAACATCCTCCTCTTTTTCTCCAATTGTCTGGCTAGTGGCATGACTGAGCATCCATCTTCGAAACTTTCATTCTCACTTGCTATTTATCATTTCATGTACTATTTCAAGAATACCATGGACAGACAGAAAAACCAATGAACAAGTCCTCCAAGAAACAAATGAAGACCGTGAGTCATTAGACATAGACAGTCACAATTTTTTGGGCATGTTATGAGAAGAAATGACTTGGAGAACTTGGTGACAATTGGCAAGATCGAAGGGAAGAGACCAAGAGGAAGACCGAGAAGTAAATACCTGGATGGCTTGGCCACATGCATGGTCAAGACAGAAACGAGGACAAAAACACATTACAAAACCACATTTTCCAAGAATGCCAAGAATGTGTATTAGTTTTTACTGTTCTTCACTCACTGTTGCAAGTTTTTTTTTTTTTTTTGCAAATCCTTTTTACAAGACATCGCTGTCAACACCAGCATTTTACCGCTGTTGTTGATGTCTTGCCAAGACTATGCCCAGTAGTTTGCCATTGCTTTTTGAGCAACCGGCTCACATAACCCCGTAAGTAACCAACGTGACACGATCCACTACTGAATCTCGTGCAACTGTGTTCCCCTATGTAGATATACGGGATTATGGAGAAAGTGTTAACTCCTTCGCCAGGGAGACCGGTGTTGTATGTTACTACTGGTTAAATGTCACTCTCCAGATTTTTGCTAACTTCCAATGTTAACAGCTTATTGCATATGATGTTTATAGTTTACAAAATGTCATGCTGCTCTGATCTATTCAACAAAAGAAGGAATGGCTGCAGCAGGATATAACAATGTGAATTACAAACAATTAGGTATATCCGTTTCACATGTTTGGAGTCCATTGGAAGGTATGTACACTGTGTCTGTTTAGTTTAGTTTAATCGACGGATCAACATAATGGCACACAGGTGTAACCCATAAGTGCTCCGTTCAACTCCTAACTCAAGCATGAGTCCGGAGAATCTCAACTCAGTGCACGAACATGGTAGCACCGACGAGGATCCTGAAATACTTTGGGTAGATTTTTAACTCGAAATTTTGCCTGGGCAGTGTCGTCAGGCTACTCTTTTTCGATTTCCAACTGCCGAGGGATTTTTTACGTGCGCAACAATAACCACAATATATTTTTGCAGAAGCTAAATATACCTAATTGTTTGTAATTCATCTGATCTATTCAATTCAAATAATTTTCAATACAGTTAAGATTCTACATAGTTTTTTAAGCAAGGTGTAAATGTTTGAAATAAGAAAAACAAAACACAACAATTGAAACTGTTTCAGATAAAGACAATTATAAATACCTGTTTTTCAGTGTGTTCCTCTACCGTTAATTCTTTATTTTTTGTTTCACACTGTATTCTATCTTCAGTGGCTTTGATGTTTGCTGCCTCTTCTGTCAAAGTTAATTTGTCTCCTGCATGATTCTCAGCCTTTTCAATGCTTGTGTCTTTTTTTTCACAAAACACATCATCAGCCACACAAATGCCATTTGCTCTTGGTGGTGTTGGCAGAGAAGTTGTTGACGAATTTGCCATCCTTACGGGGACAGGATCTGCTGAAACTGTCTGTAATCTCTTCTCTTCAAGAACATCAATGAGATATTCATCTTCAGGGATATGCTGACCAGATTTTATGCAGGCTGAAATCCATCTGAAATATACATTGAAATGTTATTTATTGCATACATTCTTACATAAATAATCTAGGAGTCAAATCACCAAAAATATTTAAAACTTGTGTTCAGAAGAATAGTTTAGAATACCTGGAAAGGAGCAAACAAGTAATCTGAGGAAGAACCACAGATGTAAAAAAAAGATTTGACTTGCTTCAATTTATTATTGTAAAATTGATTTATGACATCATCCTGTCAAGCATGGGAGGTCATGTTCACTGTCCCACAATATCAGCTTTCTTGTAACATGTCTGTGATCCTGTCCCAGTTACGTCATGTACCAAACCATCTAGCTACTTATTTCTTTGCTTTCTTCTTGCTCTTTTCCTAACAAGATTGCCAGATGTCAGTAAGTTTTCAAGCTGATTTCTCCTCATAATGTGCCCAAAAAATATGTCTACAGAAATTTCTCTAATATGGTTTTATTTGTTTCTTGTAGAATTTTTTCCATTTGCTTTTCTGTCAGTTCATGGCATTCTTTACATTTTCCTCAGAAACCATTTCCACTGCCATCAAATGTCAGATATGACAATGTAACACACTAGTTGTAAATATGCTAGATTCAACCTCTTACACGGATCTCTTTGTTGGAACCACACCTAAATCCAATTATTAAGAACACAGATTGGCAGACTCAAATTAGCTTCAGGACGACACAAATGTGAACGCCCCCCTTTCTTGAATTATTGTGTAGAGTTGTGTCTCCGATCTGAGGAGATTAAGCTTATTCATGATGTTAAATTCCCCGATTATTTCAATATTGCGTTATTACAAGAACCAATTACTGGATATTGCTTTTCCTTCCATACTTTACAGTTCTGTACGTCTCACCCTTCTGAAATTTGTTTCATAATGTAAGTAGACCTGCAAATCATGTGTTCCAGTACGTGTTATTTAAATTTAGCTTCCATTTTCATGTATACTGTGTAATTTTCAACTATTAAGGTCGGAGGGAACATCCCAAACTAAAATGATGAAGATCGCATGCTGTAACATGATATTTCAATGGCGGGGAGGGTGTCTGAATAAATGGTGAAAGGGTGCATGGGCCAAAAAAGGTTGAGAACCATTGCAATAGCTCATTGCCTGAGGTATTCCTGCATGGCCCGGACAGTATATCCATATAAGCACTTGTATGAGAAATATCAATGTGTGTTTGATAATGAACTGTCTTAAGGTGATGTGCGGCTGAATAAATTATTTTTTTCAATTTGGCTATTTTTTGGTGACATTCTGAACATACGGTGAAAGGGTGCACGGGCCAACAGAGGTTGAGAACCACTACACTAGCTTTTTGCCTGAAGTATTCCTGCATGGCCCGGACAGTATATCCATATAAGACTTGTATGAGAAATATCAATGTGTGTTTGATAATGAACTGTCTTAAGGTGATGTGCGGCAGAATAAATTATTTTTTTCAATTTGGCTATTTTTTGGTGACATTCTGAACATATGGTGAAAGGGTGCACGGGCCAACAGAGGTTGAGAACCACTACACTAGCTTTTTGCCTGAAGTATTCCTGCATGGCCCGGACAGTATATCCATATAAGACTTGTATGAGAAATATCAATGTGTGTTTGATAATGAACTGTCTTAAGGTGATGTGCGGCAGAATAAATTATTTTTTTCAATTTGGCTATTTTTTGGTGACATTCTGAACATACGGTGAAAGGGTGCACGGGCCAACAGAGGTTGAGAACCACTACACTAGCTTTTTGCCTGAAGTATTCCTGCATGGCCCGGACAGTATATCCATATAAGACTTGTATGAGAAATATCAATGTGTGTTTGATAATGAACTGCCTTAATGGCCTGAAAGAGTTCCCCAATTGATATTTTTGTGTAATATGTGTACAACATTGGAACCGACCAATCATTTCTCTTCTTTTAATGTTTGTGAATATACTGGACACAGCATTTTGGTCCGATGTGTTTGTATGTTTGTTATGTGACCTATGCTGACTGAATATACAATTAACCCTTTACAGGGCAGAGCGGCCGTTAGAGGCCGATCACTTAAACGAGCGGAGCGGCCGTTTACGTCCGATACTATTATGCACTGTAAAAACACGATCTCTCGGCTTTCCGACACTTCCGGCGGCTACTTTCGCTTTTGCCGACAACTTGACAACGTGGCCGCCATTTGTAAACGCACTATTATGAATTTGAACGGACTTTTACAGACTTTTTTGGATAGTTTTTCGGGATTTTTACGCTGTTTTTCAAAATGGATTTCGGCGATTCTTCAAGTGATAGCCGAGATTTCGCTAGGTTCAATTTAAATGACATTAAATGGCACGAAGTTGACTATTAATTGGAGCTATATATCAGTGCAAAGCGTTACTTTGCATTGCAGTCGTGAGTCGGACTTTAAAGAAAGTGATTATGATTCTGAAAATGTGTTTGTAAATTGCTGTATAGATGACGGAAAATCACAATCAACATGCTGTATTTCGTACATATTTGTGTTCATATATGGATTACCAACAACAATCACGTGAGTAACATATTCTGCATGCTTTTCCCTTCATTATGTTGTTTAACTAAAATCGGTTGACTAACACCTTATTTGTGATGTTTTTACTAACGCAACCCGAAATTTTACCAAACCTGAAAAAATCTTGCCCGTTCAGGGCTAAAAAACGGACAAGCGTCTGCCCTGTAAAGGGTTAATGAGACCTATGGTGCTATCTCAATGGTTAGATACAAATTCTGTCTGTATTCCATAGTTGTAGGTTCATGTGTATGATAGATCGGACTAATGAAGACACCTTGTTTAGGAGTGTCTAGCTGGTCATGCGTTGAAGTACACTTGTTCCTGCAGCGAGTTGCTGTCGTTATTTGGAGGGGACAAGTTCGAACCCCGGTCAGTAACTATAGCTTTTAATTTTTATGTTGTCTAATGCGTCCTCCAGTCACTACTTCCTTCTTCTCACTTTGATTTTCTGGTTTGCTATCTGGCACTACCCAAATTGCTTTGTGTATCCTTTTATGTGGAAATAAAATATGCTTCCCCTTATAACATACAGAGGACATATTCATGACTGGTTTGATTTTACAGCTAAATGTTTTCTATGGTGTAAAATTGCCTCTTGGTAATTTATGATGTTACTATTTTTTGTTCCCATATGGACCTGATAACTCAAGGGCAACAATGCCAGTTACATATTAAAAATTGTCTTATATATCTTGGCACTTACTTTCTTCCAAAGGCTGGAATCCCACAAATCATCTTATACAATATCTTGCCACTTAACTCTCTTCCAAAAGCCGAAATCTCCAAAAACTGTCATACAATATCTTGGCACTTACTATTTTCCTATGGCTGGAATCTCTAAAAGACTATTATAAATATCTTGCCACTGTTCCTGTGGCTGGTGTTACCAAAAAAACTGTCTTACACAAAATTTCGGTCCTTACTCTTTTCCTATGACTTGAATCTCTAAAAACTAAAATAAAAGATATCAGCACTTACTCTCTTCCTACTGCTGGGATCTTCCACTTCTTGGCAGCTTCATACTTTGATCCACTGGGATAGTTAACCACAAGGTGAGTGTTAGCTTGCAGATCTTTCCTTGCCTTACGAGCAAAATGATCCTGACAGCTGAAAGATATGAGATTAGAGACAATAATAGACATTTCAAGACAGTACTGATGTTATATATGTTATTATTTAAACATATGCTCATGCACTAGGAGCCATGTTGGTGCAGTGATTAGTGCATTCATCTACAAACACTGTGGTTAAGAGCTTGATGCTCAGTAGTGGCCGAGCTGAATTTATAATTTTTTAAACTAAGATTACTGGGAGTAAACTCAGCCTTAAAAATGGGTAACAGATATTTCTCTGGGAAAGTAAAAGCAACCACCATAATCCTGACCAATTAACACTTGTGTGCCATTGAGTTATAGAACATATAGATCCAAAACCATTTCCTCAATATGCTTTGTTGTCATGTGAACAGGCTTTAATTACTACATTCATGCCCGATTCTTGTAATCCAGACCTTGACCAAACAAAATATTATGGTTCATCAGTTTCCCTACTCTCCTAACATGACTTCTTGCAACTTTTTGGCTGTTCCCATAGTGGTAAAGGTCATTGAAGATCACGTGATGGCCATGATGTACTCTATTCCCAAAGAGGCCTTCCTGAAATTCTTCCAACAATGGCAGGACCAATGAGAGTAGTGGTCCCAATGAGAGTAAATTGAAGAGGAATTGTGGATTTCAGACCTCTAGATCCCGGGAAGGTTAACCCGGTCAACAAATGCCCGCAGAAGTCGGATGTGTCGGCCTAACGGCGCAAGAACGCAGCTCTGCTGTAAACAGGCACAACGCAATCACATCCGAAAAAAAACTCCGGATGAACGAAGAAGAAGAAGAAGAAGACCTCTAGATGAGTAACTGTATTTTACCACGCCAAAGGTCTAATACTTTTTGAACAGACCTCATATATAGGTGGTCAGTCAGCAGTGGCCATATTTACTTTTATATATATATACTCTTAAGCAAATACAGGTTATTTGACGTTTGTCATTTATTTTTTCTAATCCTCACAAGCGTATGATTTCCCCCATTAACTTTTAATGACAGTCAATCTTCTGGAATATGTGACCAAGAAGATCTGATTGCTTATGTCTTCTTATACTATCCTTTTTTCAAGTGCTCTTTGTTTCTCCTGCCTGCTTAACTCTTCTGGATTTAAGTTTTTTCATTTGGACAGTGTCTAGATTGCTTCTTAATCCTACCAGACCTGAGGCCCTGAACCTAACTGTCCCTATTACCTGGGCTCCTGAGCATTAAATAGAAAAAACCAACATGATATAGAAAAATTTTAGTTACATGCAAACAAGTGGTTAGAATAAAATGTAACTTGGAGACATTGTAGAAAATAGATCTACCTTTCATCTAGCACCAATATTCCACCTTTGTGTGCCAATCCAGTCTGAATAAACCAAAGTATCAATCACCTGTTAGACTGTGAAAAGCCTAGACCTACTTCGCTTTCTTGTTGAAGTGCTTGGTTCATCTGCCGTTCGTTTCATTGTGAATTTTCAGAATTTTGTTCGCGTTAAACCACACAAAGTCAATGCAAACCTATGTGGGCAGACATTTGCAATGGCTAACCATGAGGTTTGACCACAACTGGTTGGTTATTTTTAGTTTGAGACGCATTTTTTTCACTTACTAGGCAAAATACCGAAAATTAGGTTCAGCGGTATAGCGGCAGATTAGGAAATTACCGAAAAATTGGTACAGCGGTCTGGTAGGGTTAAGGTATGATCTGCAAATTCTCACATATTTAAAAATTATTACAAATTTTGATTGCAAACTTTAAAAAATTACTTCAAAATTTAGTGGATGCTGTATTGAACACAGTGAGCAACTAGGTGTAGAATGAAACTAGTAAGAAAACAAAAATTTTATCATCTCCTAAAAAAAGGAAGAAATACCACAATGCAACATCCAAATAAACTGAGACAATTTTAATGGGTGAATCGTTTCAATTATCTAGGAAAAGTCATAATATTAGATGGAAGATGCCCTGCAGAAATTAGAACAAGAATCGTCATGATAAAAGGAACCTTTTGCAAGACATAAAGCACACTAACAAATAAGTTGTAAATTGCAGTGAGAAAGTAGTGTTAAAGTGATATGTAGAGCCTATACTGTTGTATGTGTGAGACTAGGACAATAAGCTGACAAGCCAAGAAACATCTCATGAAAGCATAAATGTGGTTTCTGATGAAAATGTAAGGATATCAAAAGCAAATGAGACAATTCAAACGGGGGCGGAATGAGGCAATCCTTTGAGAAGCAGACAAAAACTACACATTTATTAAGGAAACTAGATGTAGAAAATCAAGATTTGTTTGCAGCGTGATGTGGAGAAATCAACTTAATTATTTAGTGACAACTGGTAAATTTGCTGGCAAGAGAGCAAAAGGATGGCAAAGAAATACTAAGATGGCATAGCCAAATGATATAATCAGGACAAGAACAAAGACTAGATCTGCAGACACTGGTGATAATACGAGATGTTAAATTCTTATCACCCATGCTTACTGCCATGGCACACAATGACGATTATAATTATTTTACAATGTTGTGTTAATTGTCCGTTTCTTTTCTGTAATCTGTAAGTAATCATATGTGAAATGTTTAAAATACTTATACTGACATAAATATAAACATGATAGACAAACAATTATCAAGACAGCACATTATAGAAAATATCTGCACTCACCTGGCTCCTAAAACATATGCTAGATGCATGATACACTCACGCTCAACTCCAACATAGCCACTGAAGTAGAAACCATTAGCAAAACATTAACAATGCCATAAAATGAACTACTTCCCTGACACATAAGAATATTACCTACTTTTTCTTTTGTTAACCATTTCCCCTCCACAGGAGCCTTACCTGCAAGCCTGTCAGCTTGCTCATTTCCTTGTACACCCGCATGCCCTGGCATGAAAATGAAACTAATCTTTGCCAGCCGTGAACGCTCCAGAGACAATTACACTGTCTTCAGACCCATCTCATCTCTATCTTCCTGAGAATACTCAAGTCACTAAGGAGTCACTCTTCTTCTAACTTTTTGACTAACCATTTCCCCACCATGAAGCATTACAATCAGTAATGTTTTCCTCATCAGTTTCTTCTTCTTCCTATTTGCTGTTGTTCAGTAATGCCTACACAAGAAGCCTGGGTGGGTGCGTTAATGAAGATGAGAAACAAACTGCACTGATGTCATGAGCACAGTAGGACGTGGGTTCGAAGCCTGGGGTCATCGCCTTAAAAAGTGAGGGAAAGATTGACCACCTATTCCTCCATGCATTCAGGCCAACAAAATGTGATGGAGCTATACATCACAGACCTATACCAGAAAACTGTTTCAAGACCATTTTAAAAAGAAATGTACACAAGAAACCTGGCTTTCTGGATGTATGTTGCCCTATTTTAGAATTTATCTGAATTGATCAGCTAACTACACTGTTCTCAAGAAAATTATTTTAAAAATAAAATGTCTACTGTACAAAGTTATCGTTGTAAATTAAACAGAAAATTATTACAGTGATAACAAATTAATTATTATTACACAAAAAACTACTGGGACTGGAAATGCTAAGAAACTTGTACAGCAAAATGCCTCACAGTTTAAGCAGTAATATCAGCAAACATTTAGACTTAAGCCTAATAATAATATGCAGTCTTGTAGTCCTAAAAAAGAGCAATGGAGCGTGGTAGTCTGTGTTTGATTAACAATACAATATTCTAGATTCAGGCTTCAGTGATGTCAAAAATAAATATTTCCTTGCCCACTACAGCTCAGTGGCTAAATGGTCATCAGAGGATTTAAGGGAGGAAACGACGTGAGGAAGGGAACTAGACACCTCTCTTCACAATGCGGTGGCCTCGTATAAATGAAGGCATAACACATAACACATCTACAACAACATCTACAATGTGATTTCCTGACCCACTTACAGCAAGCTTACCATCATATAGTGGCTTTTGCGCAGACCATTGTCCCCAAAACAGTCTTGACTTTCTGTCTATCATAAGACATGCCCTGCCTCTGTTGCTGTCTGGTGTACATTATCAATCATATCTTTAATCTATTTACGCTGTGATCTTTCTCTTTTTTGTATTCTCGGTACACTTTCACCCATAATGATCTTTTCCAGAGATTCATGTCTTTTTCTTTTCACACGCTCAAAATATTTCCTTTTCTTCAATTTTGTTTGTCTTCTTCAATTTTGAGTTCTTTTTGGATAATCTATTTGTTCTCTTTGTCATCCAATTAATTCTTAATACCCTTCTGTAACACATATACCCAAAGCTTTTAGTGAAAGAATAAAGCTTTATACCTAACACAAAGGCAGCAGCCTGCAAGAGGTTCTGTCTCCGGTTGTTCTATAGGGCGAGAAAGCCAACCGTCATAGGACAACAGCTCATCCGCTTCCACACACATTTGCTGAAATACATATTAATCATATGAATGTCAGAAGCATAATAGCATACAATATTTCTGACTTGAGTGCAAGAAATATGAAAAACAAAGGAAACCACTAACTGCATATATGAACCAATGTTATGAACCTATGCCAGTGGAAAACGTATGAAAATTATCAATAATACTGGAGATCTACGAAGCACGATTAAGCTATATATATCTTCTTCTTCTGCCTTTCATCTCAGAACTGAGCAGAGGCCCTCAATCAACCCATTTCAAGCCCTTCGTAGACGTGTTCATGATTGGTTGGATTTTGCAGCTAGTTTTATACATGATAATGTAGACAGTCTCATGTCAACACTCCTTAAGTTACCTCTGATACCATGCATCCTTACAGTGTTACTATTCTTTGCTTCCCTTTTAGGTCTCGCTATCACAAGGGTGAAGCAACATATTAAAAGAACAAAAATTTCTACATGCAGTAAAATTACAGGAAATTTTAAGCCACTTAGTGAAAAATTATAAATACAAAAGCAGAAATAAAAAGAATAAATAACCTTTGCTTTATGAAATATAAAAGTATAACTTTAAACATGACTATGATGATAAGTTGTGGAGTATGATAAGAATATCAGATTGCTTTAAAGACATAAATAAACAAAACAAAAATCTACTAACTGAAATAATAATTTTTATATTAATGGATGTTATATCCCCTTCAGGACCCAGGTTCAAATCCTCAGTAAGGTGTTGATTTATTTTTCTCTCGGGGACAAAAAGAAAACCCCAATCTACACTTTTTGTGGCAACTGCACTAGCCTTAATTCCTCAGGCTCAAGATGATGGCAACCCCCCCCCCCCCCCCCCCCCCCCCCCCCCTCCCCTCCCCCGGGGAGTAGCTGGCAGCTATATAAATCGCACTTAGAAAATAAAAATAAAATAGAAATCGCACAAACTTAGAAGTGTTGAACAGAATATTTTTTTAATATGAATCATATCTGGGTGTCTGATTGTGTCAGAACAATTGCTGAAAAACATATAGCTCATGTGTTGGCATATACCGTGGAAACCTGTCGAATATCTATATAAAATATATTATAAAAATGCTGTAATGATGTCTACAGTTTTAATTTCATGCAAAACAATGCACTGACTTTATGTTCTTGTAAAACCTGTTTTCAGACAATTTCTACTTTACATATCTCAGATACCTCCTCTCAATATGACACGTGCTTTCTAAGGTTGAAACAAAGACTAAAGAAACTGAACTTCTTCAAAATGCAAATTAAATCACAAATATCCTTGATTCTCAATAATTCAGTATTACAATTCAATATTAGTTCCCAAAGATTCAATGCTAAATACCAAATGTTCAGTACACATTAGACCAGTGGTTCTCAACAGGTGGGGAAATCCCTCCTCCCTCCTTAGGGCTTCCAAGGGGTGAATTAAGATTTCAAGATCGCGTTAATATAAGAACCGATTACCTGATATTGTTTTTCCCTCCATACTTTACAGTTCTGTATCTCTCGCCCTTCTGAAATTTGTTTTATAACATAAGTAGACCTGCAAATCACATTTTATGTAGACGTCTAGACTTGTTCTAGTGTGTGTTATTAAATTTAGCTTCCATTTTTATGTATACAATGTAGGGAGGGGGGAATTTATAGGGAGGAAATACGGAAAGGGGGGGAGGGGGGGGGGGGGGGGAATGACATTCTGAACATGTGGTGAAGGGGTGCATTGGCCAAATAAGGTTGAGAACCACTGCGTTAAGACGTTCAACTTCGAAGATCCTGTATACTGTTTTTAACTTCTGATATAAAGCAATTCAGTCTGACCATTTTGATAAGTCCATGGCCTAGTGCATCTGATTTCTGCGTCTTTTCTTTCAGGCTTGCCATTCTGATGCCTTTGATTGTCTCCCAGACTCAATACAAGACAAAAGAGTCTTTATCTCTCTTTGTCTCACCAAAAACATTCTACCTATCATGCTTGGGATGCCCTACTAGTAGCTGTGCTGCCAGTATTGTAGTTCTTCATCTGCTTCGAACATCTGATATTTTTGTTTTTTGTTTTTTAGACATAATTGTATGGTGTCGGTTTAAAGTAGAGCTGCAAAATCTGCACCTGTCAACCTACACATCAGACTTCTTCTAGCATTTACTGACTGGGTTAGACTTAACGGAGTATAGTATTTGAGGTCTCTGAAGCACACAGGTCATCAAGAAACAACATCACTGCACTCAGAATATTCTGTCACATGCTCCATCCCTTAATTGGGTAGTCAACAAAGAGTTCTCATATTGATGACTCCAGATGACTCCAGTCTGAGTGTTATCCTCTGTGCACAGAGTGTCATCCAGAAACTTTGTTCACCCCCAGATGTTGGTCCTTTGTTTCTTTTTCTGCACTTTTCACTGCATTCTGAAGATCATAAACCCTTCAATTGTCACACGGTAAACACACTGGAGATGGGTCTCTGTTACACTTCTATATTAAATATGTTTTTGATAGTTCATATAAGACAGGAGTCCAAAAGAGTAGACAGAGTACAAAGACAAAGATGAGTGTACAGAGTAATGACAGTTCACGAGGAAAGTGTGAGAAGTTAGACTTTAGCCGGGGCTAGAGAATGAGTTAGACGTTAGCCGGAATAGAGACGGAGTTAGATTTTAGCGAGTGATAGGACAGAGTTGTGAGAGCGAACGAGAGACTGTTAAGGATTTTGATAGCGATAGGGACGTGGTGAACGATGTTTAGCAGCGATCCAAGTTAACAAATTATTCTTTATAAAAGATGTTTATTGAGTCTATGTAATTGCGGTGTGAATGCGATGGCCTGTAAGGGTAATGTGTTAGTGTTTGGATGTCGGTGGTTAAACTTGAGAAAAGGGTAACTGTGAGAGTAATATTTTATTGTGAATAAAATACAATTCTTATCTGTGATATTGGCATTTATTCGTCAGCAATAGTAATAATGCTTCTGTCCGAGCTTGCGGACTTATAGTTGTTGCTATAGTGCTTGGGGCTAACCAGCAGGTTCAGGACAGCCTCAAAGAATCAACATAAAAATATTTAACACTGATCATCAAAGACTGAACATGAAACATCATACCAGCCAAGCGTTGGTGAGAATTTCAGAAACTGTGACATCTACTGGAAATCCCATCAAAGGTACAACTGCAATATCTGCCACCTGTCGAGTTTTACCACAAGGCAGAACACAGCCTACAAAAATAGTGACCATTATCAAAATACATTCATCGTATTCTACATATTTAAGGTAACGTTAGGGTTGATAAGAATTATTAGACCATTATCTCTTAAACTAAACAATTATTAGCACTGCTCACTTTTTTGTATTACACCGGTATTCTGAAAATACCTTTACATAGAAAAATGTAAACACATGAACACTTCTCATAAAATAAGCGTCAAGAAGTCCACAATATGATTCTTAAACTTTAAACTCCTAGGTGAGTATGTTATGTTATGTTGCATATCTTTTACAGGACGTCGCAGTCAACACCAGAATTTTTTGCTGTTGTGATTTCTTGGCAAGTTTACGTTCAATAGTTTGCCATTGCTTTCTGAACGACCGGCACCTATACCATTTCATAAAAAACCCAACGCAGGGTGGTCTGCTGCCAAATCGCCCACAGCTGTGTTTCAAATGCGGGTATGTGGGATTACAAACTGTGTCCATAACCCTTCGCCACGGAGCCAGCAGATGAGTATGTACTAAAGTAATAGATATCGCAGTCAAAAACCAATGTATACAATAATATGATAATGAAGAAGACATAGTTTTGCTTTCCTTCAGTTAAGATGAGGAGGCGTGAGGATCAAGTTCCCTGCACCAGGTTTTTACCCCACCTGCTCAGTCTCTCTCTGCAGAAGAGCAAGCCGTCTGCTAAGGGCACTGCTTCTTTGCCCTTGATCCACCATTGGGGTAAAGACCCTCAACCAAACCATGCCAAGTCATCCTATCTCCTGCAGCTTCCTTCATGTCATACCAGAATCTTTCATCAGTCTGTAATTTTCTTCTCCATGTGTTTTTAGTTATTTAATTTGCTTTGTGGATTCCACACAAGAGTGTCTAGTTATACTGTCTTTGGGTTTTCTCAGTGTGCGTCCTACTCAGCGCCATTTCTTCACCTATGGGCTTACTGGGATTTGTTAAGTTCTCTCCATGAGCTTTAAATTAGTGAATGTTTATAGTTTAACTGGAAAGATCGATGGGAAGAGAGGCAGAGCAGACCAAGAGAAATGATGCTGGATGGATTGAGACAGTGGCATGGAGGAATACCATCAGCAGAGTGGATCCAGAACACCAAAGTCTTAGATTTGTGGAGAGATATTAACGCCTATGCCAGCTGGCCGGGCACTTGATGATGATGATGATGATTATAGTTTATTAATAATTCTTTTAGTTCTCCGTGTTTCTGACCCAAACAATAGTTCACTCATTCAGTAGCATGTCCTTTGCAGAACACTGCTCCCATAACCTTCCAGAAAACTTCTTGGTCATAAGCAAGATGTCCCCACATCTGATAAACCCATCTGGAGATAATCTGCCACATCCTGCACCCATCTTCTCTTTGGCCTTCCTCTTCCTCTCTTCCCGGGCACATACCCCTCCATGATTGTTCTCTCCAAACTTTCATGTTTTAAGTGACCAAAATATTTCAATTTTCTTTGTTTTATTGTCTTTACATACAACCTTCTTCAATATTCAGCTCTTGTCATATGGATGCATTTGCTCTTTTCTATATACAAGATATTCTTAGAACCTGTGTATAACATTTAATATGCACTGTTCAGCTTGTTTAGTAAGTGTCCAGGTCTCGCCGGCATATGTTGCAAACAATAGTATTGTTTTATAAATGGAATGAAACATTCTAAGTTTGGTGAGCTCTACACAATGCATAAACTCTGTAGCTCCAGTGGTGACCCCTGGCGGTCTCCAGAAAAATTGAATTTCTCAGAAAGACAGTCCAAAAGCAAACCAACAGCCATTAGAAAGAGAGGCAGATTGACCACTTCACCTAGATAAAATTAAATTTAACATTTCCATGTCAGAGTGACATATTTTCTTGACCAGATGACATTTGATGGGTGATATGATCATTCTGATACATGGCGACCTGAACACCAATGCATCAGACTTCGGTTACACTCAAATCTTCCGAGGACGCATAAATCACCGCAGCAATCCAACATAACAAATTATTATATCTGATTGCATACCTCCTTTATCTTTTATAAGCATGGTGAGTTGTTCCAATTCCTCTTCATCAAATCCAAGGATAACAAATGTCAGCTTGTAAAAAATCCCATTGTCAGAAACGTCTTCTTCGCTCATACCTACCCAAGATAGAATCAAATGAACACTTGAATATTTTAACAACATTTAAATGATTACTCTCTCAGTGACATGTATGATCTTGAGGAATATATGTGGCTGTTTCCTTATCTCTTATCTCCTTCCTCGCCATTCAGAGGCATGCAGGGTACATGGTGCTATCCCTATATTTTCAGATATTTTGCCTTTACTACCCAGGGCATTTTACACATTTGTAATGGCTAATACTAATTTTAGGCTGGGTTAACCAGGAAACCCAGGTCAATTTTTAATATCTGCCTCAATGAGGATTTGAACACATGACTGCCGGTCCAGCAGGCAAGTGTGCTAGCCACTATACTACCACAGGCCCTTATCAATCAGAGCTGGTTGATCGTAATTTTCTACAACCTTCATTTTCAAGCCTTGTTTATTCATGCATATACATACATATGATTTCCATATTACAGCAGATTATGTAGTGACTTTTCTCTGTTATGTAATATGTCTTTTACATGAATCCAACCAGTTACTGCAATGCATTCTACAGGGCTATTACTAGATCTAACTCTTCTGACTGGTTGGTAAACAAAATCTTACTACAATGCAAGATATACATATGTAACATTTCTTTTCCCGCAGCCTCTCAAATTTGGGGATTTTTTCTACTGGACCAACTTCATATCAAGGAAAGGCACCATTAGGATATGGTTGTCAGCTGTTCCCATCCATGAGTTCCTCATTAGTTTCAAAGTGCTGGATATTCAGTTAAAATTTCATCTTGCCAAAGGGATGGCAACCACTGACAGTCTGCCCTGAAAGGGGGGGTTGCTGAAAACATCTCTTTTAACTGGTCATGTAAAGTTAGTTAGTTAGTCACAGTTCCAACTTCACGGCAACGGGTCGTCCCCAATATGCTCCATTCCTGTACCAGTGAATATCACACAAAATGCTCCTCGCTGCCCAATGTGAAAAGTGGAACAGACAGGAGTCTCGGCAAGCTAACAGTCTGCACAGGTACACTATGCATAATGTCGCCACCAGAATGCCAACAGAAAAGTCCTCCACAAAAAATATAGATGTAAAAGCAGTCATGTAAAGCATTTGTGCAAGAGAAATGTCAGGCTGCATGTTATTGTGCAGATGAATTATATCATTGATTAGCATTTTGCTAGTTTTTTTTACTGTGTATCCACATCTAAAAGGGAAGGTGTGGCTGAGAGATTATGGTGTCCGCCTTCAGCTCAGAAGTTACCAGGTTCAAATCCCAGCAAAGGACTGGGTATTTTTACAAGAACCATTGGTTTCTAATGATATTACACTGAACTTTCCAAGTTTCGGTTAGTTGTTATAGAATATTCAGGCACAGAACTTGTCATAAGTCAATCTCTGTGACAATTCAAATACTGACTAGCCCCTGAAATTTTCCAACTGCACTAGCACAAAGTTTAAACAAATAAAACCTTGTTACCCTGACAATCAAAGAAACAAAATACAAATGGTGTCATAATGATAATCTAGTTAAAGGAAGACATTGGAGGTCAGCTTGGGCGAATGAATAAGAACGCTCATTCTTAAACATTTGGTGTGCTGATGATGAGGTAGCGGGATCAACCCCTACACCGGTCAGTTGGACTAAAATGCTGACTTCTCGTCCTTGACTTGGGGACATAAAAAACAAGTACCTCAGAAGTCAGAGTAGGGTTCGCCTGAAGGTGAGGGACACTGGTAATAGGGAAAGCTAATCCACATGCAAAAATTAGTCCGGTGCACTAGAATGTAGCTAGCATGTGTGTGGGCTTCACTAAAGTTCAAGGGCAAGCAAGCGCAAAACGTAAGAAAAGAAAAAGAAAGACAATATATTCATGATATTGTCATATGATAATATATCAGAAGTTCACCTACCATTTGGGTCTTGTGTCAATGCATCTTCCTCTAGTTCCTGTGGTTTTAAGGTTTCATCCTGCAGGCTATTGGATCCACCCTTGGCCAAGACCTGAACTTCATCTGTTGCTACCGGATTTGACTTGGATACTTCTGAAATGTACAATCTCTGTAGTTGTTTACATGAATTTTAGAAGCAAGGTTATCATTATCTTTTAAACACTGTAATTATGAGATTTACCAGAATAGCTATGTTCACAGGAGTCATCTGGATTCATTCCAACTAGTAAGATTGTTTTCCAACCAATACGACTCTTAGTTTGACACAGCCTTATAAAGTGACTATTGAATCTCTCCTAGTGTGGCAAGATGATTTAAATAGTCATCAGGAAGTGAAAAATGACGATTCTGCCAAGCACATATGAACTACAAATATCTATTAATGAAAATACAATAGAGAAAATTCCACACAATTTGTGGCCTCAATACAAGAAGGAGCAATTAAGAAACAACAGCATGGAAAAGATATATGCAGCAACTGTATATTTTAAAGTGAATTTTGGCTGTGAATGAAACTGTCACCTTTTTAGTATTGGGAAATGTTTTGGTCACATCTATTCCTTTGGCCATTTTCCCATTTCCCGTATCTTTTTACATATTGCATGATATATTTTTAAACTGTTTTCCACCACCTTAATAAACTCTACTATGGTGTAAACACATCCTGGTATTTCCCTTTTTGGGGGTTGTTTACTGCTTGCTTGTCTCTGTGTCGGTTCTGGCTTTTTTGCTGTTGGCATTTCATTGTTTACATTTTTGTTTTTATCATTTTTGTTTTTTTTTATATTTCGCTACAGCATTATTTTCACATATTTATCTGCTGAACATTTCTTCATGCTGTGTTAAGTATCTTCCACTTTTGTCATTTCTAGCATTTGTTTTTGTTCTAAATTTCTGGTCATTGCTTTTACTTCTTTGAACATTTTCAAATTTTGCTCAGCACTCTGGTGTTCTTCCATCACTGCAACTGGTCTTGTGGGAATTGATTCTTGTCTCTTCTTACCTTCTTTATTTTTTTCTCTTATTAGGTTTTTATAGGCTGCCCTTTTCTCATCATTTGATATTCCTTTAGTTTTTTTTCTCTCTTTTCCATGTTTTAAGCTCTAACATTTAGTTTGTAATCCAGCTGTTCTTTCTGGGGCTTTTATGCTGTACAATACTACATGTGACTGAAGATATTTGGATAGTTCTAACACGTGCCGTCTCTTCTTAGACTGTCATCAGTATTTCCAACCTATTTTTCATATTTATTGCATATTCTTCTGGTATTTTGCTTGTCAGAGTTTTTTTTAGTAACTTTTTCTACTGCCAATAATAGCTCAAGAGCACTCACTACCACAATCAGCACTTGACAGGGTTTTGGCTGTTGTACTAC
This sequence comes from Cepaea nemoralis, assembly GCA_014155875.1. Classification (NCBI taxonomy): domain Eukaryota; kingdom Metazoa; phylum Mollusca; class Gastropoda; order Stylommatophora; family Helicidae; genus Cepaea; species Cepaea nemoralis. The sequence continues at coordinate 27,700 of JACEFZ010025785.1, forward strand.
TAGATTTGAATTGGATACTTCTGAAATGTACAATCTCTGTAGTTGTTTACATGAATTTTAGAAGCAAGGCTATTATTATCTTTTAAACAATTTTGCTTGTGTCAAAGCTTTTTAGTAAATTTTGTACTGCAAATAATAGCTCAATGGCACTCACTTCCACAATCAGCACTTGACAGGGTTTTGGCTGTTGATCTACTTGTTCTCTCTCGCCGTGGTATTATATTTTGTTTTTGGCATTCCTATTTGGTAATGTTCAGGTAAGCAGCCTTCTAGGGTGTTGTTCACACATTTTATAGGCTTTGATCAGTTCATTTTCAATGCAGAAGGTTATCAGTTTATCTTTTGCTCCATTTTGATTTCTACATGCCTGTCAAAGAGACCAAGTTTTACTGGTTTACCTTTGGGTTCCATGTACTGACTCAGCAGCTCAGCCATTTCCAGGTCACTGGGAGCATCCATTTCAAAAGCTTGAAAATCCGGAAGTCTGTCATTCTTCTTCTTATCCTTATCCATCGTATTTGTCAATCCTTTAGGTGTGGAACTTGAACCTTGAGCAGAATTTGTGGTACACCTACAGAAAAACACCAAAAATAGATCATATACATCAGCATGAAAAGAAAAAAAACATCGGGTAAGAAAACATGATCAAGCAAGTGGTCAGTGCAAGGGCTTACTAAACGACGCGGTCTGGGGCTAAATTCTGAACAGTGCCAAGATTTATCTCCTGACAAGTACACCTTCAGGGTCAGCCCAGCTTCACAAATTAGACACCAACAATATCTTGGGAAGGTTAAACTGTCCAGCAGAATACTAACTATATCCAGCAAGGAGTTTACCTTAGCATCTCACATCCCCAGCATGCCTTAATTTTATAAATATTATTGGATAAAAGAAAAATAGACACTGCACTCAAGATACACCCATAAGTGCTCCACCTATCTCAGTTTGACATTAAAGTGTGGATGCTAATTGGCTAGATACACATCCAACACATCCCCACAACTAACATGTGAACATTAGTTCCAGTCTTGTGTGGTTCCAGTTGCATTTATGTTCCTTCAGACTGCACACTGCTGTTTCAATGCATACTATATCATTACAGAAGCCTCCCTGATTGCTTGACCTATTGAAAATGTGTTTACTTGAAAACTGCCTAAGAAACAACCAAGTTGCCTTTTCATTAGTTGTGTTATTTACATGAGGCACCCTACTACCTGGAAGCTGGAATAGCTCAGTGGTCATGTGTTCCAGTTCCCTTCAAGACAGAGATTTTTTTTTTCATTGACCTGGACTTCCATGTCGACCCAGCCTAAAATGAGTACCTAGAAAGGAATATTTGACAAGGAAGAGCAGAGCAGTGTACAATGCAGAATAGCCACTCTCAGTTTCCTTGATGAAGAATACCCATAGGACCTCTGGATCTGAGTTTACACAGATGAGTCAGCACAAATTGCTGTTCAAAATGGAGGAGCAGGAGTGTATATGTAATACCCAAGTAATACTAGGGACACAGCCAAAGTACCAACAGGAAAGTACTGCCATGACTATGATGCAGTCAATCAAGATAGCAATAGAGAAATTTATGAATATCAATAAAAAATCGCTTAAAAGTCAACAGGATCGACTTCACTGCACTGGGTGTGTATCCCATGTCTCAGTCTCTTTCTGCTGTGAGGAAAGCGTCACACAAAGCACGAACTCCGTAGCTCCAATGATGACCCCCAGGGGTCTCCAAAAATAACTGAAGGACCCGGCCCAGAATCGAACCCACAACTTTCGGAGCACGAGTCAGCCGGTATGAATATGAATACCAATAATGATATACAGCATTTGGTGCTACTGACAGACAAATAATCAGTACTTGAAGCAATCCAGTTTGGGAAATTGCTAGTACTACAGACACTACTATCTGAACTGGGCAGCCAGTGTAAGGTCACCATACAGTAGATATCATTTCATTGTAGAATACCTAGAGCCAATCAAATAGCTAAGGACGGAGCAACAGAAGAACAACCTATTGTGGCTGTTACATACCACTGAAAGAATAAAATTATCAAATCAATCAGAAAGCCACCAACATCAGCTGAAGATGATTACCACTATAGGGACAGACCCGAACAAATCGTTATTCTGTGCCTCACAACAGGACAATATGGATTATGCAACCACTTGTATACAAAATTAAAGACTGACGAATGAGCCATGTGGACATGTGGATTGGTGTCACAGATAGTACATCACATACTCCAAGACAGTCTAAAATACACCATATCTAGGCAAACCTTCTGGCTTAGAGAAACAATAGTGGGTGATGAACTCTATGGACCACTGAGTGAACTAAACATAGGCAGCTAATTTCATACAAGAGACAAGATTGCAGATATAAACAAATTTCAAGCGAATGAAAGAAGAAGAGGACTCAATGTAATATTTTAAAAATTATGAAAACAATGTTGTCAATAGAAGTCTTCTAAAAATCTTAACATTGCCAAGAGATTTTTCTGTGACCCTTGCTGGCAAGGTCCATATTTTTTCAATGCTCTGTGTTAACTCGATATCATATGACCAATTGTCTATTTCTATATGACGTGGACACATTTTTGTCATACTCGTGTTCATGTAATTTAAGATGTGACACTTCCATCTTTTGTGGCTAGTTGTCATTTGTTTATGTTACTCGGACAGGTCCCTATAATCTCTATTTTCATCATACTTAAGAGGTAACACTTCTGTCTTTTGCGGCTAGTTGTTTTTGTTTATATGTTATATGGGCACATTTCTGCAATATCTATTTTCATAGTTGTTCAATGTGACACTTCAGTCCTTTCTGGCCACTTTATTATCTGAGAATTATAACTTCATCACCCCTACTCAGCAGTTGGTACACACCATTCCATCACCCCTACTCAACAGTTGGTACACACCATTCCAAAATTAAAAGAGTGCGTTTGGGTAAACTCATACCTGCATGCATGCCTTTTATTTGCTAGTCTCTTCACTAATACATTGACTACTAAGTCAATGGTTTGAAGTCCACCCTTTTAAAACAACTATACTAACAACAACACAACTAAAAGTGACAAGGCACAAAGTAAAAAAGAGTGTTTGGAAATATTACCTATATTTAGCTGGCAACTTAAGGCCCAGGTCCGCACGGACATATTTCTCTTCACTGACGTGTGTGTTCAGTCGAAAACACTCAAACAACCAGTCTGTTGTTACTACATGTGGGCTGTTGATGGCAATCAAAGTGACATTTGACTATTGTAGCTTATCAAAATGGCCTACTGATGTTACCTTTTAAACAAACATTTCTAAACAATACAGATTTATTCCATTTCAAGAGCAAGGCCCCCTAAAAATAGTAATTTAATAAAGACACATTAGAGTATATAAGGGTTTTAAAAATGCTGAGAGAGAGAGAAAGAAAGAGAGAGAGAGAGAGAGAGAGAGGAGAGAGAGAGAGAGAGAGAGAGAGAGAGAGAGAGAGAGGAGGGGGGGGGGGGAGGCAGAAGGAAGAGAGGAAAGAGAGGAGGAGCAGAGAAATGGGAGGGGGGTGTAATAGAGAAAGAGAGACACAGAGAGAGACAGTAAGAGAGAGACAGACAGTAAGAGGCAGTGAGAGAAACAGTAAGAGATAGGCAGGCAGTAAGAGAGAGACAATAAGAGAGAGACTGACAGTATGAGAGAGACAAACAGTAGGAGAGAGACAAGCAGTAAGAGAGAGACAGACAGTAAGAGAAACAGTGAGAGACAGATGGACAGAGACAGACAATGAGACAGACAGACAGACAGACAGACAGACAGACAGACAGACAGACAGACAGACAGAGATGGTGAGAGAGAGAGAGAGAGAGAGATAATGTGCATGTGTGTAAGTAACAGTAAAGAGCAGGCATGTTGCTGTAACAATGAAGGAGTGACGCTGGCAATGACATGAGCATGGTTAGATGAGGGTTTGATGACTGCATTCATCATCTGGTTATAGAAGGAAAGACTGGCCACCTATCCCTCCATGCATTCAGGCCTACAATATATGATAGTCTGAACACTTCACAGACACCAGAGCAGGTTTCTGCTTCGGAAACTTGTTCTTTGTTTTTTTTAAATATAATAACAGTAATTGAATAGCAGATACTACTGCTGTGGTGTGAAGTTATAAACCTTTACATAATCTAGGCCATGACATATGATGTGGGATGCCAGTTCCCTTCCTCGTTCGCTTTCCCTCTCAGAAAATACAAAAAAAACTGTCTGTTGTCCATTATTATCAGACCCCAGAGTACAGTCAGAAAAAATTATTTTCCTTGGCTGGGGATTGAACCCGGAGCACTGTCAGGGTCAACCCAGCCTCATGAAAATGAGTACTAGACAGATTTTAGAATGTTCAGGAAATTGAATGTGATGAGGAAAGGAACTGGCCATCCCACCTCATTATGTTATAGCCTAGAATATATCTAAACCTCACTTCTCCCTGGGCACTAGGTCGGAATCAGTTGATAATAAAATATGTACAACGTGTGGGGGAAAACTACCAACCAAGGCCTTATCATAATAAAGCCGGTATGTGCGAGAGTAAGTTAATAAGTAAGTCACAAATGGCTGTAGAAAAATAACTACATATGATAACAACTTAAAACCAGTTTATTTTTATACATACATTATCCCTTTATTTCTCAACATAATTTCCACCAACATTGATGCACTTATCCCATCGTTTTATCAGTCCTCCCAAACTGGCTGCATAGAACTGCGTGCCTCGTTGTCATTTACCAGCCATCCCCCAGAACTGTGCGAACTTACTTACTGACTTCACCCTCAAAACTTTTCCTACCCAGCTATGCACAGCTTTACAGGAGAAACATTTGTCAGCATAAACACTGACAATCCACCTTGGCGGGAGACATTTCGCGAATGACGCCGAAGTTGAATGTGAAGTGAAAATGTGGTCTAGAAAACAGAGCACGCAGTTCTATGCAGCCGGTTTGGGAAGACTGTTAAAATGATGGGATAAGTGCATCAATGTTGGTGGAAATTATGTTGAGAAATAAAGGGACCATGTATGTATAAAAATAAACTGGTTTCATGTTGTTATCATATGTAGTTATTTTTCTACAGCCATTTGTGACTTACTTATTAACTTACCCTTGTAACGTACTGTGCTTGAATCAAGACACGGTAACATCCTAACATGCCTCTCGCATATATGAAGTTCCAGTACCAGTTTTCCTGGTTTCTGGGCTTGGAGGGAGGAAGGAGAGTTCTGCAACAGTCCCCGTGGAGTTGGTGCTGTGGTAGTGAGTAGGGAGAAAAGGCTCTACTACATCAACCTCTCCAATAGAAGTAAACCCTCTTTGGGGATCTGATGACCTGAACACCAATGCATTAGATTTAAGAATAAAAGCTCAAGTCTTCCAGAAGATTCACAGACAACAACTCATACCCCAACAGCAGTATCTGTTACAGGTCTACCTGTTTACCTTACAGCTCCAGAGTTGGTGAGGTTTCATAAAATGTCAGGGGGAATGTGAGATGTCAACTACATCTCCAAACATTCTTAAGGATATCTAAATGAGGTTGAAGTCTTAAGAGGAAATATGAAGTAGTCTGCTATACAACTGCTACGCAACGTATAATTTTACTGCTTAATTTCATAATGAACATGATTAGTAATGAAATCTCGATATATCATTGTAGAAGCCATATCACAATGAACATTGTTATCAAATCTGGGGGTTAATTACCATTCTGTCAAACCATTCAAGACTAAAATGTCCGAGGCAACAACTTCACCAATCACAACATGTGTGATGTTGTCATTTATCTCCATGCACCTGGAAGAAGCATAAGAAAAACATATATTAACATTTTATATTTAATTATTGCATCCATACTTCAAGAGCCAAATAATGAAAAGGGTTGGCTATTAAAGATGATAAAACAAAGAAAATTGTAATAGTTTGGTCACTTGAAATGTCATGAAAGTTTGGAGAGAACAATAAAGGAGGGGTAAATGCCTAGGAAGAGAGGAAGAGGAAGGCCAAAGAGAAGATGGGTGCAGGATGTAGTGGATGATCTCCAGATGGGCGTATCGGACGTGGGACATCTTGCTTCTGATCGAGAAGTTTTCCGGAAGGTTGTTATGGGAGCAAGGTTCTGCGAAGGACATGCTACTAAATGAATTATATTTAATTATGAAACCATTCAAGGAACATCTAATAATTTCCAGGAGCGCACAGAATACTAGCCATGGTTGCATATTAAATTTGTTAAAATGTATGTTATCTGATCTAGTCAGACATAGGATTTTTGTTAAATGCAGAATACTGCAGAGTTCAACACAATATATTTTATAACAATACAATTATAATACGAGGGGGCTTCAAATGAAAACCTTAAATGTTTTATTTTTTTGTGTGTGAATATATTATGAAAAGACAAAGAACAAATGTATCATTTTTCGATGTAGTCACCACTGCGTTCAATGCAAGTCTTCCAGCACTGATAAAGTGCATGGATTATTGTAGAAAAAAAACTCTTTTAGTCGCGTGTGTAACCACTCATGCACCACCTGCTGTACTCTTCATTAGGATAGGAATAGTTTTGAAACTTTCTACTCCACTTATAGCCTTGCTGGACTGACAAGCATGCATCACCATACTGGACCTTCATCCACCGAAGAATTTCTATAGGTTTCACCCCTTCACTGATCAAAAAATGGATAACTTAACACTGCTCCTCTTTGGTGCATATCAAAAGTGGGATGGCCACCTTTAAACTGTCCTTATGACATCACCGTGTTCATCTGCACCGTGATGTCACATGCTTAACACTCTTGACATCCTTAACAACAACATTGACAGGCTACAAGACAATGGCATGATTATTGTCATTGCTATCACACTTGCAAGATTTTGATTTCCCGACGTAGATAGTTTTCAAAATATAATTATTTATTGAAGACAAACTCCTAGACAAGACAAGAGGTTGGTCAAGGAACACATGCATTATTCTCCTTTCTGGTGTCCTTGTTATTTCAGTTACCGGTTAAGAACATTTTGACAAAGCCCCTGTATAGACTGTATACAATGTGGTATTCACTGCTTTTGTTATTCAGCTGATCTACTGCTCACAAAGTCTGTCTCTTGCTCTGTTCCTGTTGTATTTAGATGTCAATGCTGTTTGAAGTGTGATGACTGGGGGTAACGGCAAGAAATGTAAGGGGCTGAATTGCACTCATTATAATGTAACAGATCCCTTGGTGAACATTGCTCTCAACACAGCCCACCAAACAGATTTAACCCATGGCTAGTTCTCATGAACAGTACATTTTCATGTACTATGTGTCTGGAACATCTTGTGTCCATCTTTGTATTGGTCAACCTCTGAATTTTCCAAGACATGATGCTATTTGTGAGCCAGTTTTCTTTGATTTTCAGATATTCGCAGATGTCAGTATTTTTCTTCTTAATCCATAATATTCTTAGAACTTTTCTTATAAGTGACAAGTTGCACGTGTAATTGTTTCCTTGTGATGCTGACCTGTTCCTATTGAGTCTGGGAGTAGTATTGTTACATAACTAAAAAACATCTAACTCATTGCCTCATGACATAGTCCACTGCTGACACTTCACCCATTTAGTTCCAGTGTTTATCATCCACTCCTTTGTAACATGAAGAAAGGTTGCAGAAGACAGGCACCATTGGCAAGACAGGATTGAGAAGCTTCATGGCCAGAAATTTTGTAATGAGCAAAATCACACTATCATCTACTAAATATGTTCCTTGAAGACATAAATACAGATTCTGGAAAATATACTTTACAGAGGGCACGAAATATACTTACTAAAATATACTCAAATTGTTGAAGGAATACAAGAGGTGTGCATATTTCAATCAATGCATGAGGTGAGCATAAGGCGGGTATATTGAGTATGAGAGTAATTTTGCACTGTCTTGCTACAGATATAAGGTAGTCACAAGTGGAAAAAGAAAAATCTCTCATTCCTAGTGCTATAAGAGCTTCTCTGACAGTGTGTGCTACATTTTTATTTATTATATACTTATTTATGAAACATCTGTTGAATAAGCATCTGAACTCGTGTCTAGTCTGCAGATCTGATAGATAAATTATCCTAATTATTAATAAACCACTTCCTCTTCTCTAACTCAACATAAAAAAAAGATCAACTCAGTGCGTTAACTCATAGCTTGTGTCAAAGTAAATGAACCAGAGCTGACCAAAAACCTACTTCATTAAAAAGTTCTGGTCCTGAAACAAGAATACTGGTATCTGGCTAAGAGATTAGAGAGATTAACCCTTTACCGGGCAAAATGTAAGGGAATGTTTTTACCCCCGAATGGGCAAACCGTCCAAAAGCGCCCGAGACTATTATGCATTGTAAAAACGCGATCTCTCGGCTTTCCAAGACTTCCGATTGTCTACTTTTGGTTTCGCCGATAGCTTGACAACATGGCCGCCATTCACAAGCGTGTACTTTGAATTTGAACGGATTTTTAAAATAATTTTTGGGGTTTTTATGCTTTGTATTTCAAAATGGATTTTGACGATTCTTCAAGTGATAGTGGAGATTTCGCTGGGTTCAATTTAAGTGACACTGAACGGCACAAAGTTAACTATTAATCAGAGTTAATATCAGTGATCAGTGTTACTTAGCGTTAGCAGTCGTGGGTCGGACTTTAAAGAAAGTAATTCTGATTCTGAAAATGTGTTTGTAAATTGCTGTATAAATGATTGACAATCACAACCGTATAAATGATTGACAATCACAAACAATATGTTGTATTTTGTAAATATTTGTGTTCATGTGTGGATTACCAGGAACATTCACATGAGTAAAATAACTTGCATGCTTTTTATTTCATTTTGTTTTTTATGTAAGTAAAATCGGTTGACTAACACCTTTCATGTGATGATTTTACTAATGTAACCCAAAATTTTACCGAACCTCAAAATTCTTCTTGCCCATTCAGGGCTACAAAACAGGTAAAACATCTGCCCGGTAAAGGGTTAAGACGGAAAGTGAAAACCTGGTTAAAAAAATAAGGGTATGATGATTGGAGTCAGGTCTTAGTCAGATGTGACTGAGCTACCATATGACAGTAGACGGTACTACCTGCTTTCTGTTAGCGCCGAATGTTGGGCCGCGCTTACCAAACCCGACACCCCACATTGTGCCAGCGGCTTTGGGTGGAAGAGCACAATTGGGAAGGTACAAGCCTTATCCTGATGTGAGGAAATGCAACCTAAAGACAAAATGTCATGGCAGGGCAGACCAGGCCCTAAGCCTTGGTTGGCAACTGGTCTAGGATCGAAGCTTTGACAGGCGGATATTTACAGCACTGATTTGCTGATCTAGCAGCTTCAGCAGCTTGTCTTGTTCCAGATGTATTAGTGTTACCATTCCTCTGGAGTAAACTAGACAGGCCGAGAGAGGGATCATGCTGCATGGGCAACACATATTCAGCCCAGGCTTTGTGCTATGGAGAGGTATAACTCCATCCCTGGTCTTAACCAGGTCTCGGAATCAAAGCGAGGGGTAACAGTTACGGGTTATAAGTCCTTGTCAACTGGCGTTGACATGGGGCGCCACGGGTTACCTCTGACAGTGGGAGACACCTACAGGTGTCATTGATCAGCTACCGCCCGCCTCAAGCTGGGCAGCCACCGGCCAATTGGGTGCTGATCAGGTTGTGTGACGGTTTGTTCCATGCTCAGTCTTTGTAGACTTAGATGGATAGGACATCTTAGGAGGATGGCAGAATACCAAAGGACATCTTTTTTAGTGAATTACAGATGGGTGTCGGCCTCTACTACGATACAAAGATGTGTGTAAGTGGGACATGATTGATACAGGCATTGATAATGTACATTGGGAGCAAAGTCGTCGCTGAATGTGTTGCACGGAGGGCAAATATCATAACTGGAATAAAGACAAAGGAGAAAATTAGTGCAGATAAGTCACACAAGCGAGCATGCGAGACGTAAGATGGTGCATGATGGTGGAAACGATCATGTGTTCACATGCATCCACTGTGTATGAACATTTACAGCGCGAATTGGCCTTATAGTCACATTTCCTACCGCCTTTTTGAAGCACAATGTAGCAAACTATATCATCTGTCAAGACGGCAAGGTGCCAATGATGATGAAGTCAGATGTGTTGGTTGAGAGGCATAAGTATAGCACCTCTGCTGGTAAATGGACACAATGCAAGCAATATCCTTATTCAGTACAAATGAGAAAGAAGGGAGAAGTTAAATTCTGGCATGCATTTGTGTAAGGTTCACTTCTAGGCAGATTCCATCTAATTTACAATCTACCCGTGAGTAGGTTTTCTTGCCTACAATTCTGCCACAGCAGCGGCCCTACAGCCTACTCTTAGCAATTTCCGACTGCTGTGGAATGTTTAATGTGCAAAACTTGCAAATGGAACCTCCTGATTTTCACCCTTATCTGAGATGCTTAATTATCCAATCTCACTATCTAAGACATGTCATATTATTTTTTGTTTTTTGGGTGCTCCCTCGCTTTGAACTCAAACGTAGTCCATACACACTACTTCTTGTAGTGCTGGGCTGAATTTTGCATGTGGATCAGCTTTACCTATTAACAGTGTCCCTCGCCATCAGGTGAACCCACTCCAACTTCAGTGGTACTGGTAATTAACGTCCCCAAGTCAAAAACAATAGGTCAACATTTTAGTCCAACTGTCCAGTGTAGGGGTTGAACCCCTTATACTGGCATCAGCACATCTGAATTTTTAAGAATACTCGTTCGTATCCATTCGGTCATGTTGGCCTACTGTCATATTATTAGATTCCAATGATTCTAGGGACAATTCCCAGTCCTGTGCTGAGATCTAACCCAGATTTCAATGATTCTAGGGACAATTCCCAGCCCTGTGCTGAGATCGAACCCAGAACTTTCTGAGCTTGATGTGAACACTAACCTTTCAGCCATGACTTCCTGACCAGCTATGAAAAGTATTCAGCCCCCATCTATCAAAACTCACCTTAGACCACATCCTGCTGTGATAATTTTTCTCAGTTTCTCTTGAACAGCAGGTTTTATACCACTGAGATAAATCTGGGAAAGTACAAATAAAATATGACTGCTATCAATGATGAGACAGAAAGACCAGAGCTTTTTAAAACATTGTGTTAATTTTGCAGAATACTTTTACTGAGACAATTCTCTAACATTCACCCTAATCTTCCTGTTGACGAGATAGATTTGTGATTACTTTGTTAGCCATTGAAGGATCTTGTCAAATCCATCGCTACTTCACTACATTCAAAATTTTTCGTTTGCAAGGTCCATCACTACTTCACCCTAGTCGCACTGTTGGCTTGCCATATCCATCTCGACTTGACCCTTATCACACTGTTCTCTTGTTGCTATATCTGTTGTTGCTTCACTCCAGTCAAATTGTTGTCTTGCCCAATCTTTCATTACTTCACTCCAGTCAAATTGTTGTCTTGCCCAATCTTTCACTACTTCACCCCAGTCAAATTGTTGCCTTGCCCAATCTTTCACTACTTCACCCCAGTCAAATTGTTGTCTTTCCCAATCTTTCATTACTTCACCCCAGTCAAATTGTTGTCTTTCCCAATCCTTCACTACTTACCCCAGTCAAATGTCTTGCCCAATCTTTCACTATACCATAAGGACAATTAGCAAACAAGCAAAAAAAAATCCCTTCAAACCAAAGAAGAAGGCTGATTGGAAAACTGAGTTTTAAAGTCTGCTGCACTAGCATTCAGTTTGTCTGAGCCCTGAAAAGATCTTGCATGTATCATAGTGAGGCTAGTATGGAGGCTTTTCCCCAAACCCAGTAAAAAGTACCATATCCACTGGATCTTTGATGCAGAGCTACCCTCCTCCTTTCAAGCTTAGAAACCACCAAGTTGTGCAAGACCAGAACTGTGAACTTCACATCTATGGAGAGGCATAATAGGATGTAACCAGGTCATGGTTCAGCACAGCACACAGACTGGTTGAGATTAGGTCTAGGTAGATCATATTTCCTTCACAGGTTTTACAAGTATATATGTCATTGTCAACACCATGACCTAATATTCAGATGGAAACCACTGTGGCTTAAAAAGAGACTTAGAAACACACATATGGAGGATTATGACAAAAGAACAGTAATATGGGAAAGACATGAAATGAACCACAATCAATCAATCATGTGCCATGCCGGAAAGCGAAGGTGGTTATGACTCGCCTATTCACTCAATCACCAGAGTCGTGGATCAGCTCAGTGTTCCTGTCTCGACCATGCCATGTGGTCAAGCCATCCAGGTATTTACTTCTCGGTCTTCCCCTTGGTCTGTTCCCTTCGATCTTGCCAGTTGTCACCAAATTCTCCAATCAATTTCTTCTCATAACATGTCCAAAAAATGTTGACTGTCTACGTCTAATTTCTCTAATCAATTTACGATTTTCATTTGTCACCTGTAGTACTTGGTCATTGGTTTTTCTGCATGTCCATGGTACTCTTTGCATTTCCCTCAGAAACCATATTTCTGCAGCCATCAGATGTTTTTCAGCTTGACTGCTCATCGTCCAAGTTTCACATCCATATAAAAGAACAGGCTCTAGGTAGCACCTCAACACTCTTTTTCTCATTTCAAATGGCATGACCCACAGCAGGTAGCAAAAAGTTAAGACAGGAAGGCTTCGGATGCGATTGTTGAGGGCGCAAATTCAAGTAGAAACTAAAAGATAGAAGTAAGAGAGAAGGCTGGCTGGCTGGCTGAAGAAAAAGATGATCCAGCCCTGCTCAACCGTTGAACGTTTGATCGGTTACAAGAGATGAGGGAACAAACATAATACCAATGCTGTATGGCATATTTACATTTAAACAAAGAAACAGTGTACAAATTCAAGGGGCAAGACTGACCCTACATCCATCAAGAAAAACATCTGCAGAGGATGTGGTCATGTCAGCTTCCAGCAGTGTGTTGCCAATCTTTGTTTCTGCCAATGTGTTTCTCCGTCCTGCTGCAGTAAACTGATCTGAAAACCTTGTCGAGGTGGTCAAGTCTGTAGTTTCATCAACTTGGTGCTGGGAAGTATTCAGCCCACTGTGGCTTATGGCACTAATGTCTGAAATGCTGGGGCAAACAGCTGAAACATCAAAGGATTACCAAATAACTTTTATTTCAATTTGATAAGAAAACAAAGACAACCAGTAACAAAAGACTGTCTACAAATTATAAAGAATTGCATGCCCTTTACAGAATATTACAATCAACCCTGGGATTTTGGGCTGATGTGATTTTCTAGACACTTTAACATTTGAATAACAAAAACAAGCAACGGATTGAATGATTTATTGCCTGGCATATTTCGCTGCATCCCATCAGGTACATACTGCAGAAATCACACAACATAAACAAAAGCAATAAGATAAAGCCTTCAAGTTGAAATATTCAACACACATATTCATACAGTAATTTTGAATGTCTACCACAGTAATTTTAAACTGACTATTGTCTTTTTGTCACAGAAAGTTTTTGTAAATAAATGACAATTTCCTCTGCCAGCTTTAACATGCAACCATTTTTTGTGTTAAACACATAAAACGCATTGTCCCTATCAATCACATGACTGGTTTCCCAAATGTGCCATCCAATCGATGACATAGGAGAGTATGCTGTGTAGGCTTTGCCAGGTTAACAGTCTTTATTATTCTGTCAATCCAATTGGGTATGTGTTCTACCACCCTGTTTAATCTTCAGTGGTTTGCCATTGCATTCTGAATGACATACACAGTTAGAAATCAACACAAGGCAGTCTGCTTCCAAATCACCGGCACCTTTTTTTTTGTGCGCTCGCATGCTTTGAACTCAAGCGTAGGCCATACACATTATTTACAGTAGTGATTGACTGAATTTTGTGTGTGGATTAGCTTTCCCTATTAACAGTGTCCCTCACCATCAAACAAACCCACTCTGACTTCAGAGGTACTTGTAATTTACGTCCCCAAGTCAAGGATGACAGGTAAACATTTTAGTCCAGCTGTCAGGTATAGGGTTGAACCTTGGCATCAGCACAACAGATGTTTAAGAACAAGCGTTCTTACCCATTCGGCCAAGCGGACCTGCTCACCTGCACCTTATTTTGAACCCAGTGTGTGGGGTTACCAATTAACCACAAATGCCACCACAAATTAAAACAGAGAAACAAACTGTTAGATTTCATATATTAGTAGTGGGCGTTGTATGTGATGTTGTTAGTTCTTTCCTGTCTGAAGCTAACTCAAACCTAAAAACCAGTTTCTATTATTAGACAAAAAAAATGAGTCCTGAGAAAACCTTGGCATCATAAAGGCAATACATGAACAATATAGCAGATGCTGATTTACACTCGCATAAAGGAGAAAATAGTAATGGGAAAGATGAAAACAACACACGTCATTTTGTATGTCATTACAATCATTTTCACCCATGGCTTCATAGGCTTTAGCATCAGATAATTTAGTGCTGGGCAGGTCAAGAAGCCATGGACTCAGCAATTGGTAAGTATTAATAGGCATTTATAAATGGGCAAGAGGACAAAAGTAAGTTAATATTAGAAGAAACAAGAACCTGACAACTCTAACAACGCCAGAGATTCCAACTGATAATAGCTGGATGAACATCATTTCAGTAACAAATACATCAAGTTTCAATCCAGATTTCAAAAAAAAAAAAAAAAAGCTGCAGATTTGCTAAGTACTTACCCTGTTCCCTTTAACCTCAGACACCCTGTGCCAGAGTTTAAAATGGGTATAGCTAAAGTTTCGGATAATTTTGCACCTCTATTTACCATCTCAATTACTTGGATCTTTTCTGACAATAATCCTGATAAAACATTCTTCATGATCAATATCTTCCAGCATCTCAAATATTTTTTCTCATGTCAACAGATTAGAGCTAGGTCATTTTCTGTGGTTAGTACTGAGAGAATTTGTGTTTGTTTCATCTACTGTGAAATTCATAGAAAAAATTGAACTCAAAGCAGTACTTTCTTTCTCTCTTTGTATACCCCATTATTTGAAAAAAAAACTGTGATTGCTTACAGTGTATTAGTAGTAAGTATTTTTTTAAAAAGTTAGTTGCTTATCCTTTACAGGACGTAGCAATCAACAATAGCATTTTTTGGCTGTTCGTGATTCCTGGGCAAGTTTACATTCAGCAGTTTGCCATTAATTTTGACAGGCACCCATACAATTTCATAATAAACCAACGCACGGCGATCTGCTGCCAAATCGCTCGCAGCTGTGTTTCGAGCGCAGTATGTGGGATTACGAGCTGCGACCGTAAACCCTTCGCCACAGAGCCTGGAATAGTAAGTATATAGCCCTTTTATATGTCTTAAAGCGCACTGGGCATATGGTGCTAGTCTCATATTTTATTAAAGACCCTTTAACATTTAATAGGAGATGTGGTCAGTAGCATCCTGGCCAACTTGACCTCACAGGCTGACAGCCTAGATCATCTGCAACAATCCACCCAGATGTAGATTTGAACTCATAACCACCAGGTCAGCAAACAGGCATCTTGTCACTAGTATAGGAGTGATGTTCCGTAAATAATATTGTGTTTACCAATGTAGAGACAATAAGACCACAGAGAGGGGGAGAGATAGGGGGAGAGGAAGGAGAGAGATGGGGAGATGGAAGAGAGAGAGAGAGATGGGGAGAGATAGAAGAATGAAGACAGGAAGGGGGAGGAGAGAGAGCCTCCGCTTCTTAAAGTGAGGTTTCACTAAGGGAGATCTAATTACCATTTGCTTGATGTATCATTATGTTTATCTTTTCCTTGTGTATTTTTAGACCTAATTGCTTTGACATCTCATACAATGTGTTTAGTTTACATTGGATTCTGCGTTTATTGGGGTGGGGGTGGGGGGGGGGGGGGGGAGATGGAAGAGAGATGGGGAGATGGAAGAGAGAGAGAGAGAGAGATGGGGAGAGATAAAAGAATGAAGAGAGAAAGGGGGAGGAGAGAGAGCAGAGAGGGGGTGGTGGAGAGAGAGAGAGAGAGAGAGAGAGAGAGAGAGAGAGAGAGAGAGAGAGAGAGAGAGAGAGAGAGAGAGAGAGAGAGAGAGAGAGAGAGAGAGAGAGAGAGGAGAGAGAGAGAGAGAGAGAGAGAGAAGAGAGAGAGAGAGAAGAGAGGGAGAGAGAGAGGATGAGAGGAGAGAGAGAGAGAGAGAGAGAGAGAGAGAGAGGAGAGAGAGAGAGAGAGAGAGAGAGAGAGAGAGAGAGAGAGAGAGAGAGAGAGAGAGAGAGAGAGAGAGAGAGAGAGAGGAGAGAGAGAGAGAGAGAGAGAGAGAGAGAGGAGAGAGAGAGAGAGAGATGAGAGAGAGAGAGAGAGAGAGAGAGAGAGAGAGAGAGAGAGAGAGAGAGAGAGAGAGAGAGAGAGAGAGAGAGAGAGGAGAGAGAGAGAGAGAGAGGAGAGAGAGAGAGAGAGAGAGAGAGAGAGAGAGAGAGAGAGAGAGAGAGAGAGAGAGAGAGAGAGAGAGAGAGAGGAGAGAGAGAGAGAGAGAGAGAGAGAGAGAGAGAGAGAGAGAGAGAGAGAGAGAGAGAGAGAGAGAGAGAGAGAGAGAGAGAGAGAGAGAGAGAGAGAGAGAGAGAGAGAGAGAGAGAGAGAGAGAGAGAGAGAGAGAGAGGATGAACAATCACTGAACTTTCATTAACAGTAATTCCTCATAGTCTGCTGCAACTGTGTACTTATTGTGTATGGAGACATAACTGCTAGAAGCAGTAAAGCAGGATCCGGAGGTCAAAAACTTTACATCTATCAAGTGTTAGCTTTGTGAGGAGGATAGTTATCAATATGCATTTCACCATTATCGCAAAAGCATCTTAAACTAAACT
Source organism: Cepaea nemoralis (assembly GCA_014155875.1). Classification (NCBI taxonomy): domain Eukaryota; kingdom Metazoa; phylum Mollusca; class Gastropoda; order Stylommatophora; family Helicidae; genus Cepaea; species Cepaea nemoralis. The sequence continues at coordinate 44,595 of JACEFZ010025785.1, forward strand.
ATTTTACGTTAAAATAAAATATGTACCTGATTTTCGCTCTGGAGTTGATGTTTGCACATTCTGTGGCTGAGGATTTGTACAAAATTGATATGGCTTTGTATCCAAGTACCTTCCTTTATCCATACAATCAAATAGCCAACGATCTGAAACAATTTTTATGTGCCAATTCTTTGCTGCTTCATACTTTGCTCCTGTGAAATACAGCAAAGTAATGTACAATATAATTAAAGTTATGTATATCTATTCAATAATATGAATGTACAAAAGAATAAATGAGGCAGTCCATGAAGCAGACAAAAACCACGAAATGATTAAAGAAATTAGATTTTTAAAACCACATTTTTTGGTCATATTAGGGGGAGAAAAACATTAACGACAACTGGCAAAATTTGATAACAAAAGAGCAAGAGGGAGATAAAGAGATAAATATCCAGATGGCTTGGCCAAATGGCATAATCAGGACAGAAACAGACTTGATCTGAAAATCTTGTGATCGTGTGAGATGGTGGGCCACGATTTCTCATGCTTAACGGCAAGGCACATGACGATGATCATCACCAGAATTTCTAGACAAAAGTAGTACTAAGAAGGATATAAAAGAATGTCCAAAGAGAAATATCATATATGACTGACAAATACTACTCATAGAAAGTATGTGGTCATCTCTGCTGAGGGTAGCATGAGCTAGACAAAAATAAAACATGATTACCAACGTAAACCACCATAAAGATGATTAGAGTGGTGAAATTTGTTAGACTAAGCTAACAATAGATGTTTTGAACACCGCTTGTCAACTTAACAAAAGACAATCTGTATTCAAATGCTTCTTTTCTTGCAGGTCTCCATTCTTCACAAGTTCTATGCCTCTATGGTCAACTCCTGTCTCTTCTTTCATGTAATATGACCAAAGTATTTCAATTTCTGGTACATGATGTTGATCAGCCAGGTTTCTTTGATGTATAGATCTTTTAGAATATCTGTATTTTTCTCATTCCTGATCCATGGTATTCTAAGTTTTCTGTAAATTTCAAAAGCCTCAATTTGAACAAAAAAACACATACTAAGTAAAATGTTTATAAGTGAATAAACTATGTTAATATTAAGCATATTGATTGTGGCTTTATTTGTCCGAATGTTTTCTATTTTAATGGATGGGTTAAAGATAATTTTGCAATCACCAAAAAAGAAAATAAGGTTTTTAAACTTAAATGTTGCAGACAAATTATTAGAATACCATGTATCAAGAAGAAGAAAAGTACTGACATTCTACCAGATCTAAACATCAAAGAAAACGCTCATAAACAGCAACAATGTCTCTGAAACTGAAATAGCTGGCCATATTAAAAGTCAAAATGGTTTGAAAATAACAGTGCTGGAAGGCATGGTTCCTGGAAGGCAAGTTAGGAATATAGGACAATGAAAACACCTTGGACATGAACATACATGAGGCTGGGAAACTGGCAAAGAATCAAGAATCTTTTTCAGACGACCATGATGAGAGCGGTGTTCAGCAAATAGCCTGCTACATGAACATGATGATTGTATGAAATCTGAAAGATTTCACCATGTCCATTACTGATGATTTCCCATCAGCTGGCTGCCAACAACATACAGAAATGGCTACTTACTGCACGGATCTTATACAAATTAAAAGACAACATACCCTGTGGTTCCTTCACAATCAAGTGCGTACATTCATTCAGTCTCAGTTCTCCTGAATATTTGCCACCTGAAAGAGCAATAATGTAATATGCATCAGTCAGCAAAACAGGGATCACATGAAATTATGCTATAATGATGTAAATGCTTGCCAGCCCAGTGGTCATGTATTTGAAACCCGACCGAGGCAGATTTTTTACACTGATCTGGACTCCTAGGTTGATCCAGCCTAAAATATGGGTACCAGGAAATGTCAGGGAATAACAGAGGCTGGCATGATATTGACGGAGATCAGTCATTGAGTGCCGACTAGTCTATAAAAATATTGGGGCAGCACTATACATCAAATACGCCACAAAGCAGGTAAAAGGGTCCATTACTATTTTATAATGATATAAATAGTAATTAAAAAGAAACTCTTAAAGGAAGGCCACAGATAAAGAACATTCAATGTTAGTTTTATGGTTACTGCCAAATCACCATGTTCACTGTCATGAAGGGGTCAGTATGGCCGAACAGATGAGAGCGTTTGCTCTTACACTGCCAGTGTGCTGAGATAGCGGGTTCAACCCTTACACAAGTCAATTGGACTAAAATGTTGACTTCTTGTCCTTCACTTAGAGACATCAATTACAAGTCCTCAGAAGTCGGAGTGGGATCACCTGATGGTGATGGACACTGGTAGTAGGGAACGGTAATCCACACACAAAAATCAGTCCAGTGCACTAGAAGTAGTAGCACGTGTGTGGACTATGCTTGAGATCAAAGCGAAGCGAACAAACAAAAATATAATTAAACTAATAATAAAGATAAATGGTAAAGGTATTTCCATGAAGTCTGTATATGTATGTGTGTGTGTGAGAAAGAGACATGCATGCACATACACACAAACATATCTGTAAACACAAACGTACATGCAAGCACATACACTGCCAAGATGGAAAGCAGACTACCTTCTCTACAGAACAAACAAACAAACAAAAATTATCACGAAAATAATAATAAAGATAAATGTTAAAGGTATTTCCATAAAGTCTGTATATATTGTGTGTGAGAGAGACACGCATGCATATACACATGCACACAAATGTGTGTGCAAACACACACGTACATGCAAGCACATACACTGCCAAGATGGAAAGCAGACTACCTAGAAGCCTAGAAAACTATAGCAATAATAGAAATTATGGTGTAGGGGTGTTATGAAGGAAAAGTGCTTCACGGGACAATAAACTAAATGATGAAAACTCTATAGACAGTATTTTAGTAAAATTTGAATAAAGTTAACATTCAAAGTGCTATGTGTTATGTTTATTCTGCTATTAACAATCAGTATCAATCCTTATCATCATCAAGTTGCCTTGATAACTGGCATGCGCAATCATGCTTCAACACATTTTGCAATCTCCAGGCTGCATGTTTCGAATTCATGTTCCACAGAAATGATGCTGGATGAACTCCCTTCCATATAATGACGAACTAAAGAATGCACTTGTAAAGAAACAACGGGTTTACACATTACCTCCTCGAATGACAAAATCTCTCAGCTGATTGCGTTCTCTAGCTTTAAATCCAGAGACTACAACAGTGACTCCCATAAATGGTGGGCAGGCGTATTTTTGAAAGATTTCATCAGTTGCTAGCACATGCCTAAGCAAACAAGAAAATAAATACATTAACATCTGTTGGTATCTTGAGATTCACAATCTACTAATAGCAGAATAATATGCTGTCTCAGCGTATCATTTATAAACTTTAGCTGTTTTTTTCTTCTTATTTTTCTGCCCCTTATATCCCATTGGAGCATAGGTCCTCAAACAACACATGCCATGTCCTATATTTTGCTAACGACGTATCTCCTTCCATGTTGAGTCTCTAATTCTCTTCTCTGTGTGTTTTAGGTCATCCACTAGAACAGTGGTTCTCAACCAGTGGGGAATTCCCCCCAGGGGGGAATTTTAGGGTTTCCAGGGAGGGGGGGAATTAAGATTATTTCAAGATCGCATTAATACAAGAACCAGTTACTTGTTATTGTTTTTCCCTCTAAATTTTACAGTTCTGTACTTCTCATCCTAATGAAATTCGTTTTACTACGTAAGTAGACCCGCAAATCACGTTTTATGTGGATGTCTAGACTTGTTCTAGTATGTGTTATTAAATTTAGCGCTTCCATTTTTATGTATACTGTGTAAGGGTGGGGGGATTTATAGGGAGGAAATTTGAAAGGGGGGGGGGGGGGGGGGGAGAATGACTTTCTGAACATATGGTAAAGGGGGGCAAGGGCCAAAAAAAAGGTTGAGAACTACTGCTCTAGAAGAATCAAAACTAAACAATTACCTATAAAATAACTGCAAAGTACATCAAATGTTTGAAGCGTTCACTTAGTATATTTTACCAATATTAACATGTTAACCTGCACAGTAGTTAAGACATATGATAAATATTAATAGTAAATGTTTATACTGCGATAGGCCTGAACTTCAAATACAGTTGTAAAGTATCCAAGTAATTGAAACAAATGGCTACAGACAGAAATTATGCAATACAAATATATAACACATCATTATCACCAAGTGCCTTGCTAAGTGGCATGGGTGATCATATCCCTCCACAGCTCCTGTTCTCTAGCAGTGTGTACTTCAATATATATATATATATATATATATATATATATTCTTCTTCTTCTTCGTTCATCCGGAGTTTTTTTTTTCGGATGTGATTGCGTTGTGCCTGTTTACAGCAGAGCTGCGTTCTTTCGCCGTTAGGCCGACACATCCGACTTCTGCGGGTTAACCTTCCTGGATATATATATATATATATATATATATATATATATATATATATATATATATATATATATGTGATATCTATTTATATTATGATACAATACTGTTCAGAATCTTCTCTTATTGCCTTCCTCTACCTCATTTTCCATTAATCTTAGAATATTTTTCCGTTTTTTTTCTTCAAATTTACAACTGGAAAACATTACTTTGAAACAAACAAATAAATCTTGTTAACTAGTTCGCAACAAAATGTGCATAAACTGCCACAGTCGCACCTCTCTTGAGATAGCTCCCAGACTTTAAAAACCCAGTCCTTGACCATCACTTGTTTGCCATTCGCCACAGCTACCTGCAAAAAAGTAATAAGTTGAGATATGACTATAACTGTAAAGGGAGAACCCTAGTGATGTGAATTAACACAGATGATAGCACCAGTCTATTTTTCACTAGCTTCTATGAAGAATGCATCTGTTGCTATTGTTGTTTGTGTCTGCACTTAGAACCATTCAGTCCATAAATGCTCACATACACTCCTCAGCCTGGTGTGTGGACACCACGTTATTTATTCTCCTTTGGCACCCTGCATGTCGCTCTTGTCTATCTTCACCCCATTTGACCTGATGTCCTTGCAGTCTGGTCATCATTTCAGAGTCAAAACCATCACATAAACCATTTACTTGTCCCTGTTATTTTGTGTGAGATGCTAACTTCTGCACAATTAAGGAATTGGGGACCAATGATGACATGGTTCCATGCAGTTAACAAACAGCACACTCACTTGGAGCATACATGTGGGCTCTTCAAATGGGTTATGCAAGATGTGAGTGCTGATCATCTACCAACATCATGGTAATATGCTGTGACACTCTTACATTCTCACAGCATTCATAGTTCTTAGTTCTCAGCAGACTGGATCAAAGCAGAGATTGTGGTCTATCATCAATTTATCAGTCACACTAGAGTCTGCTTCGAGGATGTCTTGTAGGGAGGTGAAGAGAGGTCCTGATCAGTATAATGCCTGACCCTGCTACATCAGAATTTCTGCATGCCAGCAACAACGCTAATATTCTCCTGAACTGACTTAGTTCTTTTCTTTTCCTGCTGCCTGTAAACTCCCAATTGAGGTCAGCATGGTCGAATGGGTAAGAACGCATGTTCTTAAACATCCGTTGTGCTGATGCCGAGGACAGGGATTCAATTCTGTACCTCTCTAGACTTGTTATCATCTTTGAGTGTGTATAGTTACTAGTCTATCAAGATAGCTTTCTCACGAGGGAATATTCCTACTTCATACCCATCTTTTATAATTATTCTGTATGCTTGATATCCTCTAACAACCCCTACACCGCTAAGCTGGACTAAAATGTTGACCTATCAACCTTGACTTTGGGATGTAAATTACAAGTACCTCTGAAGTTGGAGTGGGTTCGCCTGTTGGCGAGGGACACTGTTAATAGGGAAAGCTAAACCACATGCAAAATTTAGTCCATCACTACTATAAATAGTGTGTATGGACTATGCTTGAGTTCAAATTGAGCGAGCGAAAAAAAAAACTTTTCAGTTGTGTATAGACCCTCTACTAAATAATGTCAAGTCCTTTGTGTTTATGAATGATTGGATATTGGAGCACATTTTCTACAGGAATAAGATAAACAGTCTCACACCAACTCTCCATAGTTGCCTCTTATGATGTATATGGTAGGTTAGAGTGTTTAATTGTGTTACTTAAGTTTTCATCATTTAACCCCAGGAAAACAGGCATGGTTTAGTTTATAGTTAACTAATGCCCATCAATAAAAGCAATTCAAGAAGCCAAGTTTCTACAATCACTACAGAGGATTTTAAAGTTACAGATCTCATTTGACATCATTGTTACCCAATATGTTCGGTAAAGTATGCACTGTAATAATTATTTGTTAAAATAGGATCATTAACCCACAGACTATTATTAAAACTAACAATTTAACCTTGTGTTTCTTAAGCCATATATATATATTGCAGATAAAGCACACACAGAGCGTGAGAGACGTAAGATGGTGCAAAATGGTGGAAATGACCATGTTTTCACATGCACCTACTGTGGGCAAACATTTGCAGCAAGAATTGGCCTTACCAGCCACACTCGCCACCGCCATGGATCGTAGTTATTAAGCCTTTTTGAAGCACAATGTACCAAACTATCGTCTGTCAAGACGGAAAGGTGCCAATGATATATATATATATATATATATATATATATATATATATATATATATATATATATATATATATATATATATATACATACATATATATATGTGTGTGTGTGTATAAGAGATCTGATATGTTCAGTCAGTGTAGTAAATAAACAGTGCACTGATATTTTTGCAGTTGAACTCTGGTGCAGGGAATCACAACTGTGATGTGTTGTGCTTTTTGTTTTGTGTATACTGGATGAAACTGATGGGAATTTTATCTAAACATTTATCTTTTAGCAAAATGGCAATTCACAGAGTGAAATTCAATGAAATAAACAAACTTCTTCTTCTTTAGATGTCTGGTCTGGAGCAGATATCGGTGTTCGTGACTTTCCAATCCTTTCTGTTAAGTGACATTTTCACTCGGATAAACCACAATTATATAAGCAGAAGGACATGATCGTCTCTTTAAAACTACCATGGTGATATTTAAATATTTGACAATGAACAATGTGTTTGGTTTATTTCAGTTGAAAGGATTCATTAAGCTGATGAAATATAGCAAAAACATGCTAGGTAATATTTTTTTGTTAGTGTCTTCATTATTCACATGAAATGTATCTTTTGAAGCCATAGAAAATTGGTTTCATAGAAGAATGCTGAAAATACCTAATACAGCTAGAATTATTAATCTACAAAATTTAGAAAGAAATAAGACACAAAGACAACTTTCATAAACATCAGAAAGAAGCAGCCAAACTTTTTTGACCATATGAGAATGGAACAATTAGAACATAATGTAACTGTCCAGATTTATGGGGTGGGGGAGAAAGAAATAGGAAGACAGCAAGAGAAGACTCCTGGAAATCTTTCATCATGGCATAGAAAGTTATCAGCACATGAAGCAACAGATTCTGTTGTACAACATCAAATGTGGAGATGCATAATCACCAATGCCAGTTTGCAAGGGACTTGATGATGGTATTAACTTTCTTTTTTATTACACTGTGACTTAATAGTTTCGTTTGCTCTCACACACACTTTTCTCTCTCTCTTTCTAGCAAACAACAGCATTCTCTGGTCATATCATAAGAACAGAGGTACTGGAAAACATTGTGACACTGGTAAGATAAGTGGGAGAAAAAGCACAGAAGGACCCACAGAAATGATGCTGGATGAACTGAGACAGTGGCATAGAGGAATAGCATCAGTGGAGTTCATCCAGAACACAAGGACCAAGGTCAAGAGAGGAGATATATAACTCAAACCATCATGGGAAAAGTAAGCAGAGATGCTTTGGGGTGGTTGCTGCATTGGAGGACTAAGCATGGGTATGCCCTATGTGCATCGACGTCGTTTGTGATAACATAACATGAGACAGAGAGCCTAATGGTGGAATAAGGTACTTTTCTGAATGTTCCTGTATTACTGTAGTTTGCCACAACAAAGAATCGCAATATGTTGTACACATGCAAACATATCATTCTTCATTAATTTGTTATACTATAGTTGAATAAAAAAAACAACTGTCATTTACTGCCTACAGTACATTGCGGTGTAGGACAGGGGGGTCTATAGTTGAATAACCAACAAAAACATACATACTGGAATTTACACAGACACTTCGAGTGGTTACAACGCCGGACTCTCCTTCGGGAGACCCGGGTTCGATCCCTCGGTAAGGTGTGGGAATTTTTTCTGTCAGGGGCAAAAAGAAAATCCTAACCTGAAGAGTTTGCGGCGACTGCACTAGCCAGGCAGCCTTAATTCCTCAGGCTTCAAAGACCCCCTTGCCATACACCTCAAGGTACTATATTGGCAGTAAATGACTAGTTTTTTAGATGACTTTCAGGTCAACAGCTGAGATTTCAATAATTACCAGATATTTATTGCTGCCTACTTCTCCAGCTATTACATGTGTGACATCTCCTGTTAGGTTGCGATCGACTTTTCCTGCCATTAAGCACACCTTTTCTGTAATTTCATCCTGCAAGGATATAAATGAATGTATCTCTGAAAGTATTCAAATATAAACCTTTACTTCTCTTGAAAGTTAACAGCTGTGCCCATAAACCAGAGTACACTTTTCAACAGTGTAGATCACCGTGCTGTGTCTGATGTCCAGATAAAGATATTAAATTTTGCACAACTCGTGAAAGAGATTGTAATATTGCCTCATTTTTCAGTCGGGGGTCTCTTTCACTATATGGCCTCAATGTTCAAGTTTCATTTTACTCATTAACAATTTTTTAAAATCTTATTCTCGCACCCCTCACTCGTCTGTCATTCCTACTCCTCTATTTGTGTGAACATCCTCCATCACCACCAATCATACCTTACCTATAGAAATTGATACCATCACTTATTTTGCCTTCGCTTATACTTTCCTCACTGTGTCACTTCCTGTCAGCTGACCTACGCAGCTCGAGGCAAACAGTCAGACCGTTTGGCCCTAGGATTTAGATATCATCAGGACCCACACTTTGACAGCTATGTGATTTCTTTGGAGTACTTTAATGGTTTTGTTTCATTGTCGTTTCATTTTTGTGCTGAAGAAGGCTTCATAGCTGCATCATCCATTCTGTCACTTGTGAATCCTTCTTTCACATTTGCATAATTACACACACAATCATCTGCCAGATCAAAGAACAAGATGGCTAAAGGCGAACTGAATCACAGACATTTACACTTGCAAGCATGGGGCTTCTACAACAGAAATGATTTACATGTCAGCCACCACATCAAACCACAATGTAAAGAGTCTAAGATTACTAAAAGGTCGCTTAAAAGTCAACTACAAAGATTACTACACATCGGAGCATTATGTATATAACAAAGTACTGACAAAATCTAACATTACCCGCAACCTTCCATCCAATGAAGTGCAACATATCTTGACATCTTTCATTGCCACATTGTAAACAGGATGTTTCTTGCTTTTTGGCAGGTCCTGTTAACCAAATGATATTGCCATCAAAATAAGCTTTCAAATCTACAACCATCTTTAAAGTCTCATTTTCTCTCTCTCTCTCTCTCTCTTGTTTGTTCTCATACACACACACACCACAAAAGAGGAGGATGGAGTAAAACAAGGCTGTAAAATAAATATATACATTATGGACAGATAATAATTGGCTAAGTGACATCTAAGCTGAGTGAAAAAGTGGGAGACAAAAAATACATGGAGAAGAGGATTAAAGACAGAGGTTAATAATATTGGGAGAACATGATCAGAGCTGCATTAGACAGCAAAAGATAGGACGGCTTGATATGAGCTGTTAAAGGCTATGCCTCATTGAGGGATAATGGGTAGAAAAAGACACCTGAGCACATAAAGAATGATGAAGACAAGATTACTATTAATGTGGCAAAGACAAAATGTCATGAACTCATTTTAGCCTTGGTATAAAATGCAAAATAGTGTAGCAAATCAGCTAATCCTTAAATTATAGACTGTTACATGATAATTCTAAAGTTAATTATTTCCATGCCTACTGATATTCTATCAAACATGGTAAGAAGACAACCTGAGGCTTCTCTCTGGCAGAGAATCCAAGAGAAAAACTTCAAGCATGTGCATGGAGTCAGAGGCCATCTCAGCAACAGACTTCAGAGTCTAGAATAAAGAGAGCTGATGGCGTATCTGACTCTGAGTCACATGCTTGAGTTTGAAATCAAACATTGTACTTTGTAATATCTTCAACAATGCATGAAACTTCAAGAAGGCATACGCAGTATATATAGCCTAGGAAATATACTTTGTGTCTGCCTGGTGTAGGGTTGGCTTGATAAATATAACATAACACCCCAAAACAGAAATAATATATTTGTGTTTAATTACTAATGTATTTGATAAATATAGATGCTTCTTTTCTTATTTATACTGTCCCAATGTTTAACTCAGTAACTACTCGATCCTTCAGTCTGCTCAAAATAATCACTAACTGTCGCCAGATGTCACTCATGATGCTAAACTGCAAGCAGCAACAAATGTTTTGCTTTTTTTTTTTTAAACAAATTCATCCAAATCCAATAGGTGATCCACAGAATATAATTTTCCAACCTGTAGCAACTGAAGAAGACAAATATCTTTGTGTGTGCCTGGCGTGGAGTTGTCTTGATTATTAAAATACAGTACAACAAGAACATAAATAATAAATTTATGTTCAATTATTTATATATTTGATAAATATTGATGTTTCTTCTTTTATTCACACTGTCCCAATTTTCTATAACTAAACTCATAACTACTAGGTGCTTCTATGAGCATCAAAAATGTATTCACTGTGGCCAGAAGTCACTCACAGCTTTAAGCTTTAAGCTGCAAAAATATGCGATTTTTACAAAGCTGTAATTCATCTTAATGCAGTCAAAGATCTAAGAGTAATCTCTCCAACCTGTAATGGTACTTAAGGTGTAAAATTGTTATTGTTTACATTTATATTATCACTTTTAGAATATGTTACACAACTTTTTCTGTTCTACTTTGGCATCCAATGATCAGTTCATTAAAAAAACTCAGTCGTGTCACCTAATACCTAGTGCTAAAAGAGTAGGAAACCATTCTCAAGTGATGTATAAGTCTAAAAATTGAAAACAGTTAATAAAATAATGTTGAAAGTCATTTAAACATGATTCTAATAGGAATGATAGCAATAGTACTGACCATGAAGCAGTGATGATAGTGAAGATGGATATACAACAAATTCAATTTACAAGTATAAACATTAATCTATGTCTATGCTCTTGGATCATTTCAATTCATGATTAAATACATATATGAATAATATCAACAGAAAAACATTAAATGTTTTATAACACCAGACTTTAGCTGTAATATTACAAATTTACATTGTTTATTCTTTAAATCAATTTTTTATAACTATAATATCCTTGAAAACATAAACTAGTCTAGTATCTTTAGTTAATTAGTCAACACTTTCATGTATCTTTAAAATAATAAATCATTCGCACAAATCTCTTATACTCACATCTCTAATTTTCAAAATGAACATACATGAATTCTGCCACAGCACATTTTTTAATCTAGTAGTGCCAACCTGCACAGTGAAGTAAGCACAATAAGAGGCTTCTAATTCTCATAACTTGCCCCACTTCTATGAATATTTTTCTCTCTTTACACTCTAGAGCAGTAGTTCCCAAGCTTTTCAAGCAGAGAGCCATATCTACTATTTTCGGTTGTTAAGCGGGCCATGTTATAAAATTATAAAAGTCATACAATATCATTCTTACCTTTCTTAACTTTCATCAACAAAATTCTAAAACTGTAAAGGCAGTACTACACTGCGGTCATTTTTTGGTTTAAAATCAAAATTCATTTAACAATAATCAGTTTCGAAAATCGCTATTAATGTAATTAATTTACAATTGTAACTGTTCTTCATAACCAGTAATAAGTTCAGATGCCAGTTTGTCAATGTCTGGGTATTAATATGTCGTGCCCAAAGTCATAAGCGCAGCTAGGTTACCATCGGTGAGTCTCGAATGTTGCTTGTTTTTTATAACGGCCATTACGGAAAATGACTGCTCGCATCTGTATGTCGAACCAAAACGGCAAATGTATCTGTGGGCGAATGAACGCAAGTGTTCAAATTGTTCGACAGGCAATAGTCGCCAGAATGAAGTCATATGATCAGTTGAAGGTGAAGCAGGCAGCTCCAGAAATTTACATCTCAGTGCAGAATTGCATTTCAAATAAATTACTTTGTGCTGAAGGTTTTGCTGTAATTGACAGAGCTTTGCATCAGGAAATAAGAACAGATTTATGAAGTGCGCAACATTATCCTCCTCTATTGTGAACTCTTAAAATCTCAACTGAAAGATATCCAAAAGACTTTCAACTTTTACTTTATACTGTAACAAGTCACATTTCTTTTCCACTACAAGTGTCTTCAGAGTTGGAAACGTCTCTAAAATCCCTTCAGTCAGCTGTCCGATAAACAGTTTCATTTTAAATGAAGAAATTTCATCGCACAAATTTGTGAATGGTTTGTTTTTTTACCTGGATATTTGCATTTAAAGAGTTTAAAGATGTCCACCAAAAATGCCGGGTCATTAAGGCAATGCTAACCTTAAAAAATTTAATTCCATAATACTTAATTTCTATGTTCTTTTATGGGATAGGGTTTGATATTAAAGACTGCTGATCGATAAAATATTGTCAAATTGACTTTGCACTTAACGGTTGCTATGGAAACCAAGATAAACAGCGGCCATCTTGAATTTCTTAATGTACCTCTAAAACATTTATTTTTTAATGTACAGGCTAAATTCTTTGTTTTATGTGTAAGTAAATAGACCCTTTACAAGTTTAGTAGAAAATTTTAATGATATCTCTTAGCAGTTTTTTTTTTTCAAAATGTGAAAATGGTAATGACATTTTTCATGACATTTTTTTTTTTTTTTAGTGTAGCACAAAAACTAAAATGTAATTTTGAAGAATAATCTACTCACAATGTAAGCGATATAATAAAGAATATCTCTGCAAAGTTTGAGTAAAATCTAATGAATAGTTTTTAAAACAATTGTACTTATGTATAAAAAACTGGCGAAATGAGGAAAACGGGGAAAAACTAATTATTTTTTTGTTTTTATTACTAATGCACTCTTTTACAGAGAAAAAAAGTGTAAAACTGTATCTTGAGTGTTAAAATTGTCCTGTTGAATATGCAGGACCTCCCTCCAGAGCATGCAGCTCACCTTGTCTCTTCAGTTTGGCCGCTCGTACAGTGTCGCGTCTTTTAGTTTGTTTGTCCTTCTTGTACTTCAGACTATTTCTTACTTGCTTCTGCATCCTAAATGTTCCTAGTCTCTGCATACGCAGGCCTGTAGAAAGTCCATAAAACTGGGCAGTGTCTTGGGCAGCAGCAGCTCCAAAGTTGAACTCTCTTGCTGCAGTTACAACTGCAAACTGAACGCGCTTGCGAGAGGCAAAGTTGTCTTTAGTGCATCGAGCCCATATCAAGCTGTGTAAACACTCATTTGAATTCTGAGTTTGTCCTGACACACATCTACTAAGTAGTTTAGTTTAGTTTGCGCAGTGCTGTTCCAAGGCGTTTACTGACATGGTTGATACACTCCTCTTTGTCTATCTGAATGTCATCCCCATATGGGTTGATCTTGGTAAGTTCCGCAAATGTTTTGGTGTCACCATCAGAAAGTATTGACGTGTAGCGAAGTTTATGACGGGCCACAGACCGTCGCCACAGCACCCTTGCAGCCTTCACCTCCATCATTCCAGCAGATCCTGTGAAATTGTTGTCACAGTTTAGAAGATGTTCTGCCTTCCATGCTGCAAATTCATCTGGTTTGTCCCTGGAAAGTGTCTTACCAGTGGTTTCACACACCTGGCAATATGTGGACATAACATGGGCATCTATGCAAAGTCCTGTAAGAACATCCACTGCACAGCCAACTCCAATGTGGGATGTGTGGCCTCTAGTCAGCCAAGTGCCATCAAAGCTGACACTAATATCTAGCACATCATTGTCATGTAGAGTTATGCCTGACTGTTGTGCATGAGCCTGTTGAACATACTTTACGGTTTGAGAAAAAACAGTGTCCTCCAGATCTTCTATCTTTGAATATAGTTTATTCGCTTTGCTGTGAAATGTTTTGTGATGAAGACCTTGCAGGTTCATGTTTTCACAAAAATTGTTGAATGTCGTTGCACCCATCCCACAGACTAATGCTGAATATACTGACTGGCTGTTGACAGCAAAAGATCTATCCCCATCATTACTTCTTGCAGATAGGTATCTTCCACACATCACTTCTTCACAACAAGAGCTGTAAACCTCTGCATACATAGCTAATCCCTTGGTTTTCTTGCTGTCAGTTTTCAAAATAAGACTATCATTTTTACAAACTGGACAACATAACAATTTGATTATTGCCTCAATTTCTGAACAATCAACTATTGCTCTGTGTTCCCGTTTTTGATATCCATTGTCGTCACCAGAATCATACTTGCTGCTAGTGGATGTTGTGTATTTATACGTATCTCTTTTAAATTGGCTTCGGGTAATAAAAGAATCACTTCCACAACTTTCAGAAGAACACGATAGCACTGATTCATTCAGATTCACTGTCAAAACACTTGGATTTGGAAGTGGCATGTGCGCACTTTAGCTGGGTCGTTTTCAGTAGTTTCAGAATTGTCTGTATCGTTTACGACGTTCTGATAGGCTTTTCGCTGCTTACGAGCATTTGCGAGGTGTAGTCTGAGAGATTACTTACGTTGAGTAGATGACTTTATGTTAAATTTCTTAGAACGAGGCATATTTCAATGCGTGTCAGTCTGTCGTCAACAATGAACTTTCAGCACGTCGCCAGGTGTAATATTACAAATTTACATTGTTTATTCTTTAAATCAATTTTTTATAACTATAATATCCTTGAAAACATAAACTAGTCTAGTATCTTTAGTTAATTAGTCAACACTTTCATGTATCTTTAAAATAATAAATCATTCGCACAAATCTCTAAATATCAGGAATTAAACCTGGCATTATACTCACATCTCTAATTTTCAAAATGAACATACATGAATTCTGCCACAGCACATTTTTTAATCTAGTAGTGCCAACCTGCACAGTGAAGTAAGCACAATAAGAGGCTTCTAATTCTCATAACTTGCCCCACTTCTATGAATATTTTTCTCTCTTTACACTCTAGAGCAGTAGTTCCCAAGCTTTTCAAGCAGAGAGCCATATCTACTATTTTCGGTAGTTAAGCGGGCCATGTTATAAAATTATAATAGTCATACAATATCATTCTTACCTTTCTTAACTTTCATCAACAAAATTCTAAAACTGTAAAGGCAGTACTACACTGCGGTCATTTTTTGGTTTAAAATCAAAATTCATTTAACAATAATCAGTTTCGAAAATCGCTATTAATGTAATTAATTTACAATTGTAACTGTTCTTCATAACCAGTTACTTAAGTTCAGATGCCAGTTTGTCAATGTCTGGGTATTAATATGTCGTGCCCAAAGTCATAAGCGCAGCTAGGTTACCATCGTGAGTCTCGAATGTTGCTTGTTTTTTTATAACGGCCATTACGGAAAATGACTGCTCGCATCTGTATGTCGAACCAAAACGGCAAATGTATCTGTGGGCGAATGAACGCAAGTGTTCAAATTGTTCGACAGGCAATAGTCGCCAGAATGAAGTCATATGATCAGTTGAAGGTGAAGCAGGCAGCTCCAGAAATTTACATCTCAGTGCAGAATTGCATTTCAAATCAATTACTTTGTGCTGAAGGTTTTGCTGTAATTGACAGAGCTTTGCATCAGGAAATACGAACGGATTTATGAAGAGCGCAACATTATCCTCCTCTATTGTGAACTCTTAAAATCTCAACTGAAAGATATCCAAAAGACTTTCAACTTTTACTTTATACTGTAACAAGTCACATTTCTTTTCCACTACAAGTGTCTTCAGAGTTGGAAACGTCTCTAAAATCCCTTCAGTCAGCTGTCCGATAAACAGTTTCATTTTAAATGAAGAAATGTCATCGCACAAATTTGTGAATGGTTTGTTTTTTTACCTGGATATTTGCATTTAAAGAGTTTAAAGATGTCCACCAAAAATGCCGGGTCATTAAGCCAGTCATCGTTCAGCAGACATTTCCGTTCTGTAGGCAATTCATTTATTTCAGACAGAATCAGATAGACACTATTTTTCAGTGCCTAGAAATGTGACCGAACTTTCCTTTTAGATAGCCATCAGACATCACAGTGTATCAGTAGCTCACGGTATTCCTCATTCAGGTCTGATAGAAACTGTCTGAACTCACGCCTGTTCAGCGCCTTACTTTGAATTTTGTTCACTCATCTCAGAACATCCATGACATGTTTCAGATTTAATGTCTTTCCACACAGAGCTTCTTGGTGAATGATACAATATTTTAATATAGTGCGGCCAAGAAACTTCCAATAATGCTAGACATCCAGACTTTTTACCCGTCAAAGCCGGAGCACCGTCGGTGCATACACTGTCCAATTTGGTCCATTTTAAGTTGTTTTTCTCTACACACAACTTCAGAGTTTCAAACAGATCAGTCCCTTTGGTAGTTGCATGCATCGATTCAAGTCCTAGAAGTTCTTCAATGACTTCAAAATGATTGTTTATTGCTCAAACAAAAACTGCGACTTGAGCTGTGTCAGAAATGTCAGTGGATTAATCCATTACCAATGAAAAAAAATTTTACAATTGTTTATATGTTCTGCTACTTGACGATGAACATCATTTGTTAATTCTTCAACTCACCAGGCCTTAGTATTATTAGACAAAGGAATCTGATCAAATTTTGTTTCACACTTTTTATCGCCAAGCATTCTAGCAGCAATTTTAAGGGACGGCTTGATTATTTCTTCTGCATCGGTGAACGGCTTCTATTTGCGAGCCAACAGAAGAGCGACTTTGTACGACGCAACAACAGCACTCTTGCTCTGTTCGTTAGCCTTGGTGAAAAATGACTGCTGCCTGGTCAGAGAAATTTATTTTTTAGCTATGAAATCTTTTCTTAACTCCAAATTGAACGGATATTGAGCAGTGATGTCTGAATGTGTGGTCATGAAGAGTCGTTCCAGATTAAATTTGTTTTAACAGAACCACAAAATCCGCAGATTAAGCAAACTGGTTTACCACTACGGCTAGACATAAACATAAATTTCTCCGTCCAAACTTCGTTGAATTCAAGACAAGCAACGTCTTCACATTTTCGCTTTTTACCATTGTTTGATTTTAGATTTACCATACTCATGTTTATAGGCTTTAACGGTAAATTTTTATTTTAAAAAATCTAATTTCAACACAATACAACTCTGCTAAACAGTTGTAACAGACGACAACATGGCGCCTTGCACACTCTGACTGGTCGACAAGGCTTCAAATTGTTTTGTTGCGAACTGAACATGCGCATTTTATAATATCTAAGCATAACAACCACGAGCAGAGTAAATTATCGCACTGCTGATGGGGCGCGCTGAGTGCATTTTTGAAATTATTAAAATATATTATATTAAATAACGAGGTCTCGTGTGCCACTTTCTGTGCCACTTTCAGACAGCTGGCGGGCCACAAGTGGCCCGCAGGCCGTGGTTTGGGAACCTGTGCTCTAGAGGGATGGTCCTACCAGGGTAATGAAGTGTCTTTCTCCTGCTGTACATCAGAACCCTGAACGACTGCTTCACTGAATGCAATTATCCCAGTAATGCACCGCCAGAGATGCCTACCCAACAGCCACTTGGGATGTTGAATGTCATGCATATATTCCTTCTCACATGACCTTTCAACTTGGTCAGTAGAAAACCAATGTCTTTCCCTGCAAGGTGGCCTGTCACCACCCCAGCGTAAGCAATTCACAACAATTAAACGTCTTTGCCACCAGGTTGCCTTATCAATACCCTGTCCTTAGCTAAAGGAACCACATTTCTGCATACAATCAGGGGAACCTAGCTCTTCCTCTGGCTACTGCCTTGGTGTTCATGGGCTTGGTCCTTCCATACCTCACCTTGACTTCTGAGTTACTGATCTATGCACTATTCTTATAAACTCAAACTGATCCATACTATTTAGTAGTGAAAAATCAAAACTTCACTTACAATTCCATGCAGATGGTTAGCCAGAATGCAGCGAGGTCCATATATCCTGGTAAGAATACATAAAGTAAATTAGTATTTCTGGTATATGATTCTTATAAATCCATAATCTACAGCTTAATTAGACCGCCACAGTAGTTCATTAGTTCGAACGCTTGCCTGTCAGCCTGGTAGCGATGAGCTTGAATCCCTTTCAACGCAGGGATTTCACTGTCCTGAGATTTCAGGTCGCCCGAGCCAAAACTGTGTACTAGAAAGTGTCCTGGGTAGTAAAGGCAGCCAGGGTGATATTTATCACATCACCCATTGAGTCTCCATTGGTCTAAACACATGGTGCTAGTACCATAAACTCAATGCTCTTCATGGCATGAAAAAGGGTCCTTTACTCACCTTTGAAACAGCTAAATCAAGTTTAGATGTTGGATTACATGAAAGGCCATGTTTTCCTGTACAATAAATGTGTTTCACCGCCCTTGAGCTTACAAATAAAAAGAGTACTAAATCAATTTTATTTTGGTATCTTTATATAAATTATCATCATCATATAGCATGTCCTTTGCAGAAAGTTGATTTGATCATGGTATGCAAAAATTTTTGATCCTTTGCCAGTTCCCCTGCCACATGCATTTAAATGCCCAAGGTGTCTGCCGTGTCCTGTGTCCATTTGTGTGCTGGTCCACACCTACTTCTTCTTCCAGAAACCATGCTATCTATCACTGATCTTTCCAAACCTCTGTGACGTTTAATATGGGTAAAGTATTTCAGTTTCTAAGACATGATATGAGCTTATGAGCCAGTTTTCTTCAATGTTCAGATCTTGTAGAATGTCAGTATTGTTCTACTTCTTTTTTCACGATATTCTTAGAACTATTCTAGAACATTTAAGTTCAAAAGCCCTGATTTTATTCTTAGATTGCAAATTGTTCCATGATATCAGTGTGTTGCGATAGGAAGATGCATGTTCTCAAAAAGTTACTATAGTTTGTTTGCTGTGCCATAAGTTTTTAATACTGTTTAACCTCAGCATTGCTATGGCCAGTCTACATTTTACTTCTTTTACCATCACGTGTTCAGATGTGGAGATAGAAGGATATAGGTGACAGACAGAGAGAGTGAGGGAGAGAGAGCGATAGTGAAAGAGAGAAAGAAGAGAGTGAAAGACAGAGGGGGAAGAGAGAGAGCAAATAAACAAAATTATTTTCAAAGGGTTGTGTGTGTGTGTGTGTGAGTGAGTGAGTGTGAGAGAGAGAGAGAGAGAGAGAGAGAGAGAGAGAGAGAGAGAGAGAGAGAGAGAGAGAGAGAGAGAGAGAGAGAGAGAGAGAGAGAGAGAGAGAGAGAGAGAGAGAGAGAGAGAGAGAGAGAGCATTCAAAGGCTGTAACTTCTGTTTCCCACGAATATATATATATATATATTACATTCAATGGGGTTACTTAAATCACCTGTACCAATTGAAACCAAGTTTAGAAGCTAAATGTCATTCTGTCAATTGTATATCCTTTGGTGTCATGGTTAGACTGGACCTCCATCATAAATAAGTACATAAGAAGAAAATTACCTTATGTGGAATCAATTGCTGAAGAAAAAGGTTATTGTTCAACAAGAAAGACAAACTGAGAAATGATGAAATTAGATATAGTATATGAAATTTTACGTTTCTGGGCCTATGCTTCAACGGGGTATATTTTTTTTTTAAACGATGAAGGAATAAGGTCAGATTCCACACCAAATTCACATAGAAGTAGAAATTAACTTCTTCTTCTTTCGTTCGCTTAAAATATGTATATAACTGCAATGTTGTCTCTTGTGTGAATCTAACAGTCTTTTTTTCTTCTATGCTAGAAATTAACTATGCTAGGTCATTTATTAGAAGGAACATCACTTTCTCATCAAATGCTTAATTTTAAAATGTCAGGAAAAATCTACTAAAGCTGTCTCCAACAATTACCAATTCACTCGAAGGCTCCCTGGAATCAGTGCAATCATAAGAAAGGCATCAGGCTGTCAAAGGCAAACAACTTAGCAGTACTGGGATATCAACAACTACATGAAAGTTAGAAACAAGTGCACATCAAATCTGAGTGCTCGTCTTGACTGGAACAAAACACAAACCTGTCTACTTGTAAAATGTCAAATAGTAGGCATCAAATAGTAGGCAGTACTAAGCAGTAGGAATGGCAGTGACAGTAATCCAGGTTCAATCCCGGGCTTAGGCAGGATTATTTTTTCCCCATACAAGAATGGTTGTCTGGGAAGAACACTGGCCACCTCAGTTCATAAATCATGGCCTAGAATATGTAAAGGCTTATCACTTCACACTCCATTGAGTTTCTGCTAGAGCACCTTTAACTTTCCCAGAAGGTAATAATGAAAAATCTTATTTTAACAAACCTGTATCCACATTTCTTTATGTGTTCAAATGCCTCTCCTTCAAATGGATCAAATATATAAATCTGTTTGCCTTTGCCATCTGCAAGTAAGCATTCTTGCGAGGTCACCCACTCTGGTTTGAAATTATATTCAGCTTTCTTTAATGCCTAAAAAAGAAACATAGAGATGAATACAAAAGTGCTAAATATAAAGAAAAAGCATTGCACAAAAGCAAAACTAAATAAGCTACACAACATGAGTAAATATAATAAGACAATAAATCTCTGTATAAAACAAGGAAGAATGATGTAAATCTCATAAACTTCATCACTGTATAAAATTTAATAGCATGAATGGCATTAACACACAAGCATCTATATAAAAAAAATGACAACAAAATTATATATCAAAACTATAGTCTGGACAGGTTATACAGGATCTGACTTTTTTTCATAAAAACATAAACAAATGTCTCCATCTCTAACTTACTCAGGGGCTGTAGCTTTTAAAATTAACTGATCTATTAAGTACAAAAGTTATATTAAAATATTTATTTTTCAAACAGTAATTTCAAAATTAACATTGTGAATGTAAGTTCATAAGTAGGCTGGTTAAACTTCTCCATCCATCTGATATTGTTTTATTTTGGACGTAATTGCATTTAGCTGTAATATATGAGCCTTTTTGCTGATATATTCAACTTCTTCATAGCATTTGTTGCCGGATTAACCTTCCTGTGCAGGTTTGCTACAGATTTCAGGGCCTAAAATTCATAATATCATTGTCACCTTTTCATCTACATTTGTTTCCCTAACAGGCCCATTCACAACAGCCACTTGCATATTAGTTGACGCATTCTGGCAACAAAACAGATCAACAATAGATGAGATATTTATCTTACGACAAATAGCCGAGAAAAATTGGGAATATAAAAGAGATCTCCATAACACTTTTGTGGATTTTAAAAAGGCTTATGATAGTGTCCATAGGAATAGTCTATGGAATGCTATGCAGGAATTTGGAATACCAAGGAAGTTAATCAACATAACCAGACTATGCATGGAAGATACTTATAATATAGTAACATATAAAGGCAGGAAATCAGACTCTTTCCAAATAACATCTGGCTTGAAACAGGGTGATGCACTATCGCCGCTCCTTTTCAATCTGACTCTTGAGAAAGTTGTAAGCAAGGTAAAGGAGGAATGTGCTATTGGAGGAACATCCAGACTACTTGGTTATGCAGATGATATAGATATTATAGGGGAAAATGAACAAAAGACATCAGAAATATTGCCTCACTTAAAGGAAAAAGCTCAAAAAATGGGGCTGGTTATCAACCAAGATAAGACAGAATATATGGTAATTTCAAGAGAAGGAACAGCTAAAAACTCTGGCCACATACAAATAGATAATATGACCATTAAAAGAACGGAAACATACAAATACCTGGGTACAATCTTCAACTGCTCCAACATAATAAGAGAAGAAATACAAGCTAGAATCAACTCTGGAAATAAGATATACTATGCACTACAACATCTGCTAAAATCAAATGCGCTATCTCGTAACACCAAGATCACAATATACAAAACACTGATTAGACCAGTTGTGCTGTATGGCTCTGAAACCTGGAGTACAACTAAAGGAGACGAAGCCTTGTTACAAACCTTTGAGAACAAAGTCTTAAGATGCATCTTTGGGCCCATTAGGGATACACAAAGTGGAGAGTGGAAAAGAAGAAGCAACAAAGACATTTATGATCTGTTTAAGTCCCCGCTAATCACTGGTATCATGAAGGCTAATAGACTACAATGGCTGGGGCATATAGAAAGAATGGAAGGTAATAGGGAAACAAAACTCGCTTACACTCAGGACATAAATGACCATAGACCCCGAGGTAGACCAAGAAGACGGTGGAGAGATAATATACATACAGACCTACAAGTACTAGGAATCAGCGACTGGCAAGAGAAGGTCAACCAGAGAGATGAATGGAGACGGCTTGTATCTGCAGCAAAGAACCTCAATGGCTCGGAATGCTGAAGAAGAAGAAGATTGTGGCATTGTGGTTGGTGTGCCTGCCTGCCAAGACAGTGTTCTGAGTTCAATCCCCATCAGAGACAGTTTTTTTTTTCCAACCAGTATGACACTGTAGTTGACCCAGCCTCATACAATGTGTGAGGGAATTGGCCACCCTGTCTCCTTATATCATGACCTAGAAGATGTGATGGTTTAATATTTCATCTCCCAATAGAGACATCCTTTTTTCCCCTACTCTTTGAAAAGTTACAGATAGACATGTACTTCTAAGTCACTATCACCAATCTGCAAATATTAAGAACAATCAAATACCATGTCACCTGCAACAGGAAATGATCAATATTAGTATTTTACACACCTTATGAACCGATAATGAAAATACACACACCTCAAAAGCTTCAACTAATGTTTTATTATTTTCTCCATTCTTGTCAGGTTTTACAAAGTAAATTTTAAAGTCATCTTCCATATTGTCTTGCCTTCTGATCTTGCAGAAAACAATCTGGAAAAAAAAGAGTTTATTAAAGGAATTAAATTTTGCTAAAATAATATCTCTTCTTATAATTCTAAGAATTTACACGCAGGCTTCGCTATGGCAAAGTTGGATTTTCAAGGCTTATCAGAATGTGGACTCGTAAGTAAAAGCCCAATTTACAAAACATAAATAAAGTAACTATCAGTTACTAATACTAAATTTTAGTAATAGTAATAAAACTAATGCTAGCTCTGTGGCAACGGGGTTACGGACGCAGTTCGTAATCCCACATACCCATGTTCAAAACACAGCTAAGGGCGATTTGGCAGCAGACTGCCTTGCGTTGATTTTTTTTACGAATTGGTATGGGTGCTGGTCGTTCAGAAAGCAATGGCAAACTACTGAATGTTAACTTGCCAAGAGATCACAAACTGCCAAAAAATGCTGGGGTTGATTGTGATGTCCTGTAAAGGATATGCAATAGTACTAATAGTAGCTGAAGAAGAAGAAAAAGGAGGAAGTAGGCTGAGGGCGTGTACAAAATATATACGTTTGTTTGAATGTTTCCAATTCCAGCTGTGTCGGTAGTTACGTTAATTATTGGTATTAATTTATAGAATGAGTGTAAATGTAATTTACTAATTTGTAATAATATAATAATAATATAATAACTAGATATGTGCAGAGTCATGACCACCGAATTAAACCAGAGAGGGGCGCAGCGCTATTCGGTTACGTCTTTTTTCTTCGATCTGAGAAGATTAAGCGAATTAATTATGCTAAATTCCCCAACTATTTCAAGATTGCGATAAAAGAAGAACCGATTACTGGAAATTGTTTTTCCCTCCAATGCAACGCAGACTACAATTTCCAACTTAAAATATTGTACTGCTATCTGGAGATCTGTAGCGTCTTTCTAAGATGTAAGTAGACCCATACATCACGTTTTATAAAGAAGTTGCAAGTTGTTCTACTATGTATTATTCAATTTAGCATCCAGTTTTATGTGTATTATGTGATTTTGGACTATATAAGTCAGAAGAAACATCCCAAACTGAAATAATGAAGATTGCATGCTGTAATGTGATATTTCAGTGGTGGGAAATAGCCTTTTCCGTGTCATAGTCCAGTGATGACCATTTAATATTCTTACAGCACATTCACAGCTGACGAAAAGCCAAGGAATGCATGTTTGCATTCAACACCCATTGTAGTATGTATGTGTAATTTTTCATCACTTTACGTGGCTTTTTTTTTTTGCATATCCTATTTTCATGGTTGTTATGTTTTCACTGGAAACGTCATGAAAGTTTGGAGAGAACAATAATGGAGTGGCATATGCCTGGGAAGAGAGGAAGAGGAAGGCCAAAGAGAAGATGGGTGCAAGATGTGGCGGATGATCTCCAGATGGGTGTATCGGACGCGGGACATCTTGCTTGTGATCGAGTTTTCCAGAAGGTTGTTATGGGAGTGAGGTTCTACAAAGGACATGCTACTGAATTAATATTAACTAATTAATTCATTAATTAATATCCTATTTACAGGACATTGCAGTCAACACCAGCATTTTTCAACTGCTGTTGATGTCTTGGCAAGTTTTTCCCCAGGCAACTTCCGCAGTTCCATAGAGCTACACTTTATTCACATGCTTCGAGTTTCTCAGTTCTATATTGTAGTTCGTAATGTTCAATATTTTGTTTATTAAACATTTTTTTCTTAAATATTGCCGGCGGGGAGACGAACCCCAGTCTCCCGCATGACAGGCGGAAACACTAACCACTACACTATGGAGGACACGATAATATTTCCATAAACATTAATAATGCAGTCAAATCTAGGTCACGTGACCAGCCATTTGGGAATAATGTACAGAACATTATTACCAAACGTTTGGTAATAATCAC
Source organism: Cepaea nemoralis (assembly GCA_014155875.1). Lineage (NCBI taxonomy): Eukaryota > Metazoa > Mollusca > Gastropoda > Stylommatophora > Helicidae > Cepaea > Cepaea nemoralis. Next base: position 69,636 of record JACEFZ010025785.1, read on the forward strand.
TTCGTTTGTTAATTCCCGCAATTCTACTGCGAATAAAACGTAGCTTTATTCGCAATGCTACTGCGAATAAAGTCTCAATTTAAAAAATGTTACTTAACCCTTATTACCCGGCCGGGCCGACTTTCCGGCCTTGGGGTCGCCACATTGCGCTATTCAGAAGGACGACCAGGCCGAAGATCGGCCCTGTTTGTAAGAACTGCTTTGATTGGTTTGCTTTTAATAGTACAGGCCAATCAAATGCTGCCCTGTAACCATCAGCCATTTTGCTTTTGAACATGGCAGCTTACAGCACGCGTTTGTAACAGAGGGATTAAATTTGTGAGTTTTAACCCTTTACAAGGCATATCGTCTGATTCCGGCCGATGCGAGAAAACGATCGTAGCGGCCGATTCCGGCCGATACTATTATGCATTGTAAAATCGCGATCTCTCGGCTTTCCGACATTTCCGACGGCTACTTTCGCTTTCGCCTACAGCTTGACAACGTGGCCGCCATTTGTAAACGCGATAGTATCAATTTAAACGGACTTTTAAGGACAATTTTTGATAGTTTTCGGGATTTTTACGCTGTTTTTCAAAATGGATTTCGGCGATTCTTCAAGTGATAGCCGAGATTTCGCTAGGTTCATTTTAAATGACATTAAAGGGCACGAAGTTGACTATTAATCGGAGCTAGATATCAGTGCAAAGCGTTACTTTGCATTAGCAGTCGTGAGTCGGACTTTAAAGAAAGTGATTATGATTCTGAAAATGTGTTTGTATATTGCCGTATAGGTGACGGAAAATCACAAACAACATGCCGTATTTCGTAAATATTTGTGTTCATGTATGGATTACCGGCATTAACGCAGATACCCGGTTTTTCGTGGATTTGTGAGTTCTAAAATGGCCAGCTTTGAACCCGAAGACCCCCCTCTGCTGTGTGTCCACCGTGACGAGGTAGAGGGGCTTGCATGTCCCAATGACCCCAAGAGCTATGCCGACGGTAGCACAGCTACTGGTAGGGCCACCCATGTCGGACAGGTCAAGGGAGAGGGACCAGACGAAGAGACACACAAACCTGCTGCCTTGTAGGTAGACTGGGGACAGTCAAAGGCTAGGGAAAGCACCCCGAATACATGCTTGTCGAAATCGGATGTACTGAGCCACAAGCTTGACAAAGCAGTGCAACATAAAACCTGCTACCTTGTAGGTAGACTGGGGACAGTCAAAGGCTAGGGAAAGCATCCCAAATAAATGCTTGTCGAAATCGGATGTACTGAGCCACAGGCTTGACAAAGTAGTGCAACGCAACTTAAATCATGATGTCACAAATCAAAATTAATCGTTATGGTGCTAATCCCGTGAAGTCCCATCAGGCGGCGATAGTGCCGGGCCCCCTGCCTCGAGGGGGTCCACCCATGACTACTGGTGGTCACCTTCCCCTGTGCTGTGGAGTCAAGGCACAGAGGAGTAGGTTAAGAGCTATTGACCAAATACCCCGGACACTCAACATACTACAGTGGAATGCCGAAGGAGTTTACAAGAAGAAAGACTCCCTAACACAGCGTCTTCATAAAGATAGAATAGATGTGGCATGCATTCAAGAGACACACCTCAACGCCAATCACAAATTCTCAGTCAGAGGATATCAGGCCACACGTTTCGACCGCAAAGAACACAAAGGAGGAGTTCTAATACTTACACGAAATACAATACCTTGCAGCGAAGTATCTGTGATCTCTGACAATCAAACGGAAATTATAGGTGTTGATAAAATGATAAAGGACGTGAAAATAAGAATCTACAATCTGTATAGCCCAGCAGATAAGGACCTTACACTCTCAAACATGAAAATATCTGACACAAACTGCATTATTGTCGGAGACTTTAATAGCCGTTCAGAAAGATGGGGATACCCAGATACTGACAAAACAGGAGATGAATTGGAGGACTGGGAAATAGACTCAAATCTCCATCTACTCAACAAAGCGGATGACACACCGAGCTTCTACTCCAGAAGATGGCTTACCACTTCTACTCCAGACTTAGCTTTCTGCACAGGATACATCCTCCACAAAATCGATCGCCATGTGCTGGACCAATTAGCAGGTAGTGACCACAGACCAATCAAGCTTGTAATGAATATGGAGTATGTTCCACAGGAGCAAAAGCCCTTGCCCCGCTGGAATTACAAACGAGCAGATTGGGACAGATTTGCCATACTAACAGACAAATATTGTGAAAACATAAATACACGATATGGAAACATAAAGCAAATGGTGGAAAGTCTAAACAGAGCGATAATACAGGCAGCCACTGAATCCATTCCAAGAGGAGCGAGGAAAAATTACAAACCATACTGGACTAAAGAACTACAGAGCTTGGAGGACAAAGCTGAAGATGCCAGGAAGACAGCAGAGAGAGAACAAACAATTGAAGCGAACATCTCTCTCAAAGCCATCTCAGCAAAATATAAAAGAACAGTAAATCAAACAACAAGAGATTGTTGGAGGGAAAAAACAGAAAACCTGAATTTTGACAGGGATGGAAACAAACTATGGAAACTAGTGAAAGCCATGAACAGTGAAGGACCTAGAAACAAACAAATAACAATTAAACAAGGAAATGCCTTGCTTACAGGAAAAAAGGCTGCAAATGCACTAATGGAACACTATGCAAACCACATTGATATTACAACCGAACAGAAGAAAGCAATCAAAGACAAACAGATACATCATAGAAATACAGAGACAGCAGCAGAATATATGATGGCAAATCTAACAATAGAAGAAATGGTACAGGCAATGAATACCCTAAAAAAGAAGAAATCATCAGGAAAGGATGGAATCACAAATGAAATGCTAATAGGACTAGGCACCAAGGCAAAGAAGAAACTACTAGCAGTCCTAAATAACAGCTGGAAGAGAGGAATAGTCCCACAGGCATGGAAGGAAGCTATACTAATACCAGTCCCAAAGAAAGGAAAAGACCTGGAAGAACCAAATGGCTATCGACCTAACAGTCTACTTAGCTGCGTAGGAAAATTAATGGAACGCATTATCAATGGCAGGCTAACATGGCATCTGGAAGAAAACAAACTCTTAACACCACACCAAGCAGGATTCAGAAAGTACAGATCCACTGAAGATCAAATAACCTATATAGCTCAGGAAATAGAGGATGCCTTCTATCGCGAAAAATAAACTTGGTAGTCGATGGATGGAAGAAAAAAAAAGAGAGACGTTCGTCTGCACAAACACCAGCAAACCCTTTGATGTTGTATGGACTGAGAAACAAAATACGTCGCGTTACAATGTCTACACCGGTCGGCATTTTGTTAACAAATTGTTGCTCGAGACGAACAACAGCGTCATCCGTCTGTAAGGCGGGCGTCAGCCGTCTAGGCGGGAGTCGGCCTTTGAAGTGACAGACGGAATGTCTGGCCAGAAGTCGGATGGAGTCTTGTGATGTGGAGAAGATCTCTAGATCACAGACAGGAGACAATTTCCCAGATGAAAGGGACACCAGACAGAGGTTCACATTGAGTTGGGAAAAATACAGAGAAAAACAACTTCTTGACGCCTCAGCGTCTAGACAAATTGGTGATGTCACTCAGGCCGATATAAAGGCCGTTGAAGTAAACAAGTTGCGTTAGTCGACCAAGATTTCTGAAGTGTGAAGGATCGGTGCAGTTTCCGAGTTGTGTTCAATGAAAGAAACTATAGTGTCAAATTGTTGATATTTATCGGCGGACATAGATCCAATCTGTGATTGCATAGTTTCAATTAGCAACCGGAATAGGCATATGGTATTCTATTAATCATATCTAACTTAGAGTATGAATAGGAATAGAGTACAGTACTGTGCTGGTGATATAATGTATTACAGGTGTGGTGATACAATGTATTATAGGTGCGGTGATAGAATGTTCTATAAGTGCGGTGATAGAAAGTATTATAGGAGCGTCGGCACTAGTGTCCTATTGTATGGCTTTAACTAGCTTGTGTGATATATCATTTTACTCGGGGAGTTGAGGACAATGTAGTGGGATAATAATTAAAGAGATTGAGGAGGGTTGGGAGGGATGAGGGGAATGTGAAAAGGTGGGATCTTCCAGTAGGGCATCTGCTGGGTTTCTACCCATTCCTGTATTCTTTCCTGGTGTTGCCATGTCTAAGACCATGTGATGAGCTATTTGGCCGTATGACAGAGATCGGATCTCTGTTATAGATCTGAGTGCTGCTATTGGCCTACACTCACCTAATTACGGTCAGGATTTAGTTGCCCTCACCATGATGTTCTCTACTCAACAGGTTCTACTTGAGTGTGAGATGATTTGTTACAAAGAGGCAGTTTCAAAGTTGTATACAATGATGGCTCACGGAACGAAGACCGAGATTACTGAGAGGCTTTTACATGGGGCTCAGAACCTAGTTTGCCTGCAGAAACCTGGCTTCTGCTGAGCCGGACTTGATGAACATAAGTGTTGTGTTTACTGAGTGATAAGCTTCATCCCCTAAGATTCTTAACTCATATACCAAGGACACACACACACATATATATATATATACACACACACACACATCTACCTAAAAACATTAATAGGTTGTTTTTTAAAGATGGGGAAAATTTTATAATCAGAGACTTGTGAACATTAGATTTTCCCCAAGTGACATTTCAATTAATTGAAAGATTCTCTGTTCAACAAACATTAAACAGAGTAACTTCACTGTGTTTGTTAGAGTGAAGAACAAGATCGAACAGTGTCTATCTGATGACCAGCATCCTGTTTGTTCGAGTGATTGGAGAAAGTTGTCACGTGGACGGAGAGACATCTTCTGGGTGAGGTTCACTGTCCGGAATACATGGTGCTGTTGTATGCTCAGCACAGTGATGTGACAGACTTTGCTCCTGATTCACTGGTCTGATTCTACATACACATTAGAATATTCGACACACATTCTATACATTACACACACACACACCTCTCACACACATACTCTTTGTTTTAATAAATTAATAGGTGTATTTATTTGTTAAAGCTAGAGTTGTTGAGTATGTTGTGTTGGGGAAGAATGAGAGGGGGCATGATCCAGGGGTGAGTGAGAGTAAGAAAGAGGTGTCTACCGACTGAGGGAGTTGTGTGGACGGATTCTGGTGGTTTCTCTAGGACAATAATATTGGGTAATAAAAATTGTGGGTGTTGATTCCTCTCACTCCAGGGACGACACTAAAAGTAATAAATAATTACTTACGACACCTTCCAAGAGAAAAAGCACACACTAGCAGTCTGGATAGATTTAGAAAAAGCATTTGATAAAGTATGGAAGGAAGGACTGAAAGTAAAACTGCAAAAAATGCATGTTTGTGGAAAAATGTATAAATGGATCAGCCACTACCTTGAGAACAGAACTGCCAGGACAAAAGTACAAGGACAAACAAGCAAAATGATGCTATTGAAGCAAGGTGTCCCCCAAGGAGGAGTTCTTTCACCAACATTATTCCTAGCATATATAAATGACATCACAGAAAATTGTCCAGCCAGAGTACACACATCCTCCTTTGCAGATGACCTAACCATATGGACATCTGAAGAATATATTAGTACAGCTAACAGCAGAATACAGCAAGCCTTATTAGCGCTAGAGGACTGGTCAAAATCATGGCTAGTGAAGATAAGTGAGGAGAAAACAACATGCACAGTGTTCTCCCTCTCAAATAAAACTCAGCAACCTAAGCTGGTATTGAATGGAAAAATATTGCGCCATGAAGAAAATCCAAACTATCTAGGAGTCACCTTTGATCGTCGCCTGACATGGAAGACACAGGTTGAGAAAAATCGAACAAGAGCAAGGCAGAGAATGGCAATCATGAAAAAGCTTGCTGGTACAACGTGGGGAGCAGATGAGAAAGTTCTCAAGAAGTTATATACTGGACGGGTGAGGCCAGTACTGGAATATGGCATTGCAGCTTGGGCAACAGCAGCTAAGTCAAACTTTAACAAAATAAGTAGAGTCCAAAACCAAGGAATGCGAATCATAACTGGAAGCCTGAAGACAACGCCTATTAATGAACTAGAAAAGATCACTTGTTTACAACCAATGCAGGACAGAAGAGATAGCAAAGCCCAGCAACAAGCAGAAAAATTTAGAAGATTGACAGACCACCCTTTGTATAACAGGTTTAATGGTTTTGGAAAAGGAAGACTGAAGCGTAGCAACTTTGTAGAAACTGCAAAACGAAATATTAGGGCAGATCCCATACTTAACATATCAACAGTCAAGCCCATTTACAATGCACACAACTTCCCAGCTTGGAGACAGCAGCAACTGCCTGAGATGATAGAAAACATTCCTGGTATTGAGAAAAAGAACACTCAGAATGAAACCGAAAGAAGAAAAATAACCCTCAACTACATAAAAGAACATTACCCAAGCAACAATTGGACCCATGCATATACAGATGGATCAGCCAAAGATTCAATTAAAAATGGAGGAGGAGGAATTCTCCTTAATTTAAAAAATGGAGTGATAAAAACACACTCAGTGGCAACTGGAAAATTTTCAAGTAACTTCAAAGCGGAGGTAGAGGCTTTGAAAACTGCAGCAGAAATGCTCTTGATGGAGGAAAATAAAGAGAAGCAAATAGCTATCTTCACAGATGCAAAGTCAGCTGTCTCAATACTGAAGAGCAAAAACAGCACAGAACTAGCTGACCTAAGAGCAGCACTCCATGGTCTATGCCAGAAATCAAAAAAAGTTGTAATACAGTGGATCCCATCACATTGCAGTATACCTGGAAATGAAGAGGCTGACAGACTAGCAAAAGAGGGTGGACGATTACCACAGCCTGACATAGACATAACCTATAATGAGGCAAAAAGGTTTATAAAAAGCACTTATAGAACCAAATGGGAATCAGAGCATCCAGGCCACCAGAAGGATGATGCATATTACAATCTCGACCGAAGAGAACAAGTAGCAATCTTCAGACTCCGCACAGGACACAACAGGCTGAAACACCACTTGTTCAATAAACTAAAGATAGGAGATACCGATGAATGTAATTGTGGAACTGGTAAAATGACAGCTAAACATTTGCTGCAGGAGTGCCCAATATATGCAGAACAGAGAAAGATATTTTGGCCCACGCCTGCTTCATTTGAGGACAAGCTCTATGGAGATATCAACAAGCTCAAGTTGACTACAGCTTACTTTAACTACATTCAGGTTGACATCTAAAGGTGCATGAAGATGTATTTAGACTGCCACACTTCATACCACAGGTATGTCGGTTACAAAAGCGTCCCAGAGGCATGAAATGGAATATTGCTTGGATAGCACATCCATTACGTGGAAAGTCCGAATCAAAAGCTCACTGTGTGGGCTTCATAAATGGTGGAAAAAGTGTCCTAGTGACACGAAATGGAATATTGCTTGGATAGCAAATCCATTATGTGGAAAGTCTTAATCGAAAGCTCACTGTGTGGATGTCATCTGCAGACTGCATTCTTCTGGTTTCCTGGAGGAACAGCCTATGGTGAACGGAAGGCCCAATATACTGGAAGTGAGGCTAAGCAGCCATGTGCAGGACGTGACGATTCCTTGGGTGAGCCCAGTACCAGAGTGCTGTGTGATGGCTCTGCAAGTATGGAAGCCTCCTTGTATGGCGGGTAATGCCCATGGTCTGCCCCTGCCTTCCCTTTAGAGTTGACCAGGATGTCTTTGGCTGTTCTATATGGGCCAGCTAGGATGGGGGATAACACCACAACAGTGAGATTCAAACGTCCTAAGAAACCCCCGGGAAGGTTAATCCGGTCAACAAATGCCCGCAGAAGTCGGATGTGTCGGCCTAATGGCGCAAGAACGCAGCTCTGCTGTAAACAGGCACAATGCAGTCACATCCGGAAATAAAAATCCGGATGAACGCAGAAGAAGAAGAAGAACCCGAATACCGTACTAGCATTGACTAGCTCTGATAGTAGCGATTTTGTCAGTTCAAGACTGTCAGATAATGACTTCAGTGATACAGAAAGTGCCCATGAGGATTTCAACCTCGTGTCCCCTGTAGTTGTGTATTGGGAATAAAAAGGATCGTGTTATCTATACCCATTCATGGCAATGGCCGGACCAAAAAACATGTAACCAGTTGATAGCCCACCTATTACATAATTAGGCACTCTTCCGACAGACGGGTCTAAATAGTTCTGCAGTGAATAATTTTATATAACTAACACTAACCCTAACTTATTCACTGCAGAACTATTTAGACCCGTCTGTCGGAAGAGTGCCCATAATTACAAATGTCAATAGGGACTTCATAGTTGTTGTTTATTTAACCATAAGCCATAAGTGTTTAAAATTATTCTAAAGTGGTGTAGGTATTCAATGAGGAAATTTTAGGTGAGTACCATTTTTTTTTAAATATTTAGTACCAATTCATACATAGTGGTATGAAATATTTTATTTTTCACAAAATACAAATGAGGTCATCAAATTTGCATAAACATGAACAAAACAACTTTAATCATACACAGAAATAAACTTTACTATATCCTCTTTAAGAATGTATATACTTGTATATACCTATATATAATATAGGGTTCTAATATTTTTTTTGAATTTATAAAATAGTCACTTCAGTCATTTCTGTACTCCAAAAAAATGGCTCCGTCTTCTTCAGAGGGAAACCTAAATTTGGCCCAATGTTGTTCCGTCCTAAAAGGGTTAAGTGGCTAAATTAACTTAAATAATTTATAATTTTATTAATTTAATTTTAATAACTCGCTGACACTGTCGTGTGCCAATTGTTGTAGTTATAGTAGAGAAGGGCTGGAATATACAGAAATTGCTAAACAAAACGACATATCTCCATATCAAGCTGACTGATAATTGTGTTACTGTTAATAACAGTGTTATCCCTGTCTCTATATTGAACTGAAAATAAATAAAATTTATGGAATGTGTGTATTTCTTGCAGTTGCAGGGTGGAGCTGAACTGAACACTGGAAAATTAAACTGGAAAACACAACAGAAAACTACTTAACTAGAACCAACACCGATAACTGGACGGGGTTTTTTCTTTGACTATGAGCAAAAACAATTACTTGTCTCCATTAATGACAAAAACATATAGAAATTAATACAATGAAAGTCACTTAGAACGAAGACTAAACCTGAGACAGAAGTTTCCAATGTGTTTACAACCAACACTCCGACTCTTTCGGAAGTGGCGCCTGCTATATTGATCTGCAGATTTCTTGCCCTTGTTTACTTACATCCAAATACTCCCTTCGTTCGCGTGTTTCATTTGCAGGAAGTGTTTATGTTATTGTTACCAGCGTACACAATGAAAAATAATCAAAACCAGAATATAAATATATCTTTGTTATGTTGTTACCAGAGTATTTGTTCAACATGTAGAGAATACCTGTCAGTCGGAGACAGATAACGGAACTCCGCACAAAACTCGCATACCGCTGGTTAATAAATCGCACACTCGTGTTCCATGTTTGACAATATAAAAAATAATACAAAGTAATGCAGCTTTACAGAACAGAATTACGAAACATACAGGGTGACTAGCCTTCAACAGTAAACAAATACATACACAAAACACAACATATAGTCACGGAGAAGACCCTCCAGTGACTACATTAAGGCATAAGGACGGGATGAGAAGAAACGTCATCATCATCATCATCATCATCATCATCATCATCAACTTCCACTTTTGCCGTCAAGCGTCGTGGGAAAGAATAATTGGTGCTCCAGCGGCTGATGGGTGGCATTGGATAGTGTCATTCCGTGTGATTGTACAATGTCTATGATGTCATCAATCCATTTTCTTCTCGTGCGTCCTCTTGCTCTCGTCGCATGTGATCTTTGATGTAGCGCCAGTGATGGTAGTTGATGGCTTTGCACTCTAACGAGATGGCCACACCATTGATCTTCTATCTGTCAATAAATGTAGCACAAGGTGTTGATCCCAATGTCTGTCTGATAACAATATTTCTTACTCAGTCTTGGATTGTTAAGAAGGCAGCTCTCCTCAGGCATCTCATCTCACAGGTGTTGATTTTGCGAAAGTGTGATTTGGATAATGCCCACGATTAAGACTGGTAACATAGGGTTGGTGTAAATATGAATAAAAAGATGAAAAAAAGAGAAAAATGCAGAGAAAATTGCGATTTGAAGGGAGGAAAATGTTGCTACTCATCTCAGAATCCCAGGCGAATGTCACCTTTATCCTCTTTTATATTCAGCCGTGGGAGACTGTGGGTCATGGGGACCGGGGTAGGGGATGATACCGGGGTAGGGGATAGTAATGATTCAATGAAAATCCCAGGTAAATGAGTGGAAGTGGTACATGAAAATGGGACAGGGCGGTAAGCCGGCAACTGAAAGCAATGGAGATGTGATGGTTGTCCGAGAGTGAGCGCTAAGAAGGAGTCCCAGTGGATGCACGTACAATGCATGAGTTGGTGCCAGTGAATGGGTTGACCATAGTGGACAAATATTAAAGAGCAATGATGTTTGCACCTAAATATAATGGTGATGCTAACGAAACTTTTTTCTGTGGTCCTTTATGTGTATACGAAGAGAGTACTAAAGTCTGGGTGGACTGATATGTGTGAGCGCACATTCATACATCTACACACATCAACAAACATTCAAACAATAGTATACATACACATGTGTATGGTATATATGAGAAAAGACTTTAGCGTGCGTTTTTCCACCAGGTTAGCACTCCTGCGGGGACTCTCGCTTTTGTAGTGCCGTCTACAGCCCAACTGGTCAAGTTAGAACGGTCGAAGGCTTCAAGGTCAGTCCTCAAGGGAAGGCAGGGGCAGTCCATGGCATTTTCCGCCATCCAGGGAGGCTTCCATAATTGCAGAGCCGGCACATAGCGCTACTGGTTGGCTTACCCTAGGAATCGCCACTCCTGCACATGGCTACTTTAATTCCTCCTTCCATGTATTGGGCATTTTATTCGCCACAGGCCACTACTGCACAAACCAGGAACGGTCAGTCTGCAGACGACTTCCACTCAGCGAGCTTTCGGTTCGGACGTGTACAGACGTTGTGCCCGCAAAACTAGATCGTCAGAGCTGTTCCGGCCGAAAAACAAAGTAGTCAGAGCTGTTCCGGGCACGAAGAACATTTCACTCGGACGTTTTTGCTTTGTGCCAGTTTTTATTTGCCACCCTTAGGCCTGCAAATCCGACTTCGGCGGGCGTTTTTTAAATCAGGTTAACCGTCCTGGAGGTTTCGAGGGACATTCTATTGTGGTGTCGTCCACTTCTCTGCTGGTCACGTTAGGAGGGTCAAGGACTTTACTGTCAGTCCTCAATGGAAGGCAGTGACAGTCCATGGGCATTCCCCGCTATCCAGGGAGGCTTCCATAATTGCAGAGCCGGCACATAAGGCTCTGAGACTGGGCTCACCGTGTATTGGGCATTTCCTTCGCTCCTGGCCGCTCCCTGGACAGACCAGGAACGGTCAGTCTGCAGACGAGATCCACTCAGCAAATTTTTGCTTCGTAATGGATTCGCTAGCCAAGAGTTCCATTTCGTGTTAATGAGACGTTTTTCTACCTTAGACAGAAGGCGACATTCACTCTGCAGTTTTCACTTCGGACTTCCACTTAATGGATTCGCTAGCCAAGCGTTCCATTTCGTGTTTGTGAGACGTTTTTCCACCTTTGTCTACGCTCATTCAGTGAGCTCTAGTACAGACATGCATCGTAACCACTACGTGCGATTGGGACGCTATTCCACCTTTAGTAACGCTCTCAAGGTAGGCTACTCTTTCTCTTGGAAAGCATCCTCTGTTTCCTGAGCTATACAGGTTTTTTTTATCTTCAGTGGATCTGTACTTTCTGAATCCTGCTTGGTGTGGTGTTAAGAGTTTGTTTTCTTCCAGATGCCATGTTAGCCTGCCATTGATAATGCGTTCCATTAATTTTCCTACACAGCTAAGTAGACTGATAGGTCGATAGCCATTTGGTTCTTCCAGGTCTTTTCCTTTCTTTGGGACTGGTATTAGTATAGCTTCCTTCCATGCTGTAATTTAGGACTGCTAGTAGTTTCTTTTTTGCCTTAGTGCCTAGTCCTATTAGCATTTCAATTGTGATTCCATTTTTTACAGGTGAATTCTCCTTTTTTACGGTATTCATTGCCTGATCCATTTCTTCCATTGTTAGATTTGCCATCATATATTCTGCTGCTGTCTCTGTATTACTATGATGTATCTGTTTGTCTTTGATTGCTTTCTTCTGTTCGCTTGTAATATCAATGTGGTTTGCACTGGCATAGTGTTCCTTTAGTGCATTTGCAGCCTTTTTTCCTGTAAGCAAGGCATTTCCTTGTTTAATTGTTATTTGTTTGTTTCTAGGTCCTTCATTGTTCATGACTTTCACTAGTTTCCATAGTTTGTTTCCATCCCTGTCAAAATTCAGGTTTTCTGTTTTTTCCCTCCAACAATCTCTTGTTGTTTGATTTACTGTTCTTTTATATTTTGCTGAGATGGCTTTGAGAGAGATGTTCGCTGTAGTTGTTTGTTCTCTCTTTCCTGGCATCTTCAACTTTGTCCTCCAAAATGTGTAGTTCTTCAGTCCATTATGGTTTGTAATTTTTCCTCGCTCCTCTTGGAATAGACTCAGTGGTCGCCTGTATTATTTCTCTGTTTAGACTTTCCACCATTTGCTTCATGTTGCTATATCGTGTATTTATGTTTTCACAATATTTGTCTGTTAGTATGGCAAATCTGTCCCAATCTGCTCATTTGTAATTGCAGCGGGGCAAAGGCTTTTGCTCCTGTGGAACATACTCCATATTCATTACAAGCTTGATTGGTCTGTGGTCACTACCTGCTAATTGGTCAAGCACATGGCGATCGATTTTGTGGAGGATGTCTCCTTTGCAGAAAGCTAAGTCTGGAGTAGAAGTGGTAAACCATCTTCTGGAGTAGAAGCTCGGTGTGTCATCCACTTTGTTGAGTAGATGGAGATTTGAGCCTATTTCCCAGTCCTCCACTTCATCTCCTCTTTTGTCAGTATCTGGGTACCCCCATCTTTCTGAACAGCTATTAAAGTCTCCGACAATAATGCAGCTTGTGTCAGTTATTTTCATGTTTGAAAGTGTAAGGTCCTTATCTGCTGGGCTATACAGATTGTAAATTCTTACTTTCACGTCCTTTATCATCATATCAACACCTTTAATTTCCGTTTGGTTGTCAGAGATCGCAGGTACTTCTCTGCAAGGTATTGCGTTTCTTGTAAGTATTAGAACTCCTCCTTTGTGTCCTTCGCGGTCAAAACGTGTGGCCTGATATCCTCTGATTGAGAATTTGTGATTGGAGCTGAGATGTGTCTCTCGAATGCATGCCACATTTATTTTATCTTATGAAGATGCTGTGTTAGGGAGACTTTCTTGTTATAAACTCCTTTGGCATTCCACTGTAGTATGTTGAGTGTCCGGGGTGTTTGGTCAATAGCTCTTAATCTACTCCTCTGTGCCTTGACTCCAGTAGTCATGGGTGGATCCCCTCGAGGCAGGGGGCCCGGCACTATCACCGCCTGATGTGACTTCGCAGGATTAGCACCATAGCGAATAATTTTAACTTGTGACATCATGAATTGAGTTAGGTTGCACTGCTTTGTCAAGCCTGTGGCCCAGTACATCCGATTTCGACAAGCATTTTTCGGGTTGCTTTCCCTAGTCTTTGACTGTCCCCAGTCTACCTAAAAGGCAGCAGGTTTGTGTGTCGCTTGGTCTGGTCCCTCTCCCTTGACCTGTCCGACATGGGTGACCCTACCAGTAGCTGTGCTACCGTTGGCATAGCTCTTGGGGTCATTGGAACACACTAGCCCCTCTACCTCGTCACGGTGGACACAGCAGAGGGTGCTGCCGGTTCAGCACCTTACCTCCATGCAGCAGAGAGCGAGTAACAGCCAGGCTCTTTCATCCAGGGATCTCTCTTATCCCTTGGATGAGAGCCTTCGAACAGGTATCTGAACCAAGCATGTAGCAAGCTTAGCATCTCACCACCATTTTGCAGTGGGTGATTATCGGCCCGGCTCTCACATCCGGGGGATATTGACTTAGAGGCGTTCAGTTGTATCCCTCAGCGGAGAGCCTTCTTCTTCTTCTTTTTCTTCTTCTTCTTCTTCTTCTTCTTCTTCTTCTTCTTCTTCTTCTTCTTCTTCTTCTTCTTCTTCTTCTTCTTCTTCTTCTTCTTCTTCTTCTTCTTCTTCTTCTGCGTTCATCCGGAGTTTTTTTCCCCGGACGCTGCGTTTTTGCGCCGTTAGGCAGACACATCCGACTTCTGCGGGCATTTGTTGACCGGGTTAACCTTCCCGGGAGCGGAGAGCCTTAGAGTATGTATTCGGAACAAGAGTTAGTGGCATCGTGCGCCTGATTCGGTCTTTGACTGCCTATCCTCAGTCTACTTGCAGAGCAGCAGGTTGTGTCTCTCTTGGTCTGGTCCCTATTCCAAGACCTCTTCGACATGTGGTTGTGCTTCCGTCGGCAAGCCCCTCTACTACGACAAGGTGGAGATACTTCAGAGGGGCTGCGGGTGTTTGTTGACCGGGTTAACCTTCCCAGGTGTTTCAAGGGACATTTGACTCTAACTGTTGTGGTGTCGTCCACATCCCAGCTGGTCAAGACAGTACGGCCAAAGACATCACGATCAGCCCTCAAGGGAAAGGCCTCTACTACGACAAGGGAGGACACTTCAGAGGGGCTGCGGGTGTTTGTTGACCGGGTTAACCTTCCCTGGTGTTTCGAGGGACATTTGACTCTCACTGTTGTGGTGTCGTCCACATCCCAGCTGGTCAAGATAGAACGGCCTAAGACATCACGGTCAGCCCTCAAGGGAAGGCACGGGCAGACCATTGGCATTCCCCGCAATCCAAGGAGGCTTCCATAATTGCAGAGCCGACACATATCGCTCTGGTACTGGGCTCACCAAAGGAATCGTCGCGTCCTGCGCATGGCTGATTCACTTCCTCACTTCCATATATTGGGCACTTCGTTCGCCATAGGCCCTTCCCCACGCAAACCAGGAGAGGTCAGGATGCAGACGACATCCACTCAGCGAGCTTTCGGTTCGGACTTTCTAAGACATGGGTTTGCTAGCCAAGCAATATTCCAATTCATGCTTTTTGGCCGCTATCTCGATTCTTATTGTTGTGATGTCATTATTGTCCCATGGTCAGGGTCTATCTGATAGGAGAAAAATTGCGGATGGCTCAGACAGAGGACACAATCAGAGAAGTGTGTATGCTTGAAAACATTGGGAGGAGTGCGGAGTGGATCACAATACCAGAGACAATATCAGACCTGTGCAGGGTCATAATCACATTATACGAGGAGTGCAGGGATTGGCCAGCAAATGGGAGCTGTATCAACTGATTCACGACAATTCACGCCGAGGTAATGTACTTGAGTACACGGATGGCGCTGTGGTAAGAAGTGCTTGATGCTTCACAGCGAAGGTTAATGGGCGGTGTTTAGTGCAAGAAAGTCTGGCATATTTGTTTCCCTTTTGATTTGTTCTCGCTCGCTTTGAACTCAAGCGTTGTCCATACACACTATTTCTAGTGTTGCTAGACTGTATTTTGCATGTGGATTAGCTTTCCCTATTAACAGTGTCCTTCGCCATCAGGAGAACCCACAACAACTTCAGAGGTACTTGTAATTTACGTCCCCAAGTCAAGGACGAGAGGTCAACATTTTAGTCCAACTTCCAGTGTAGGAGTTGAACCCCTTACCTCGGCAACAGCACTCCGGATGTTTAAGAACATGCGTTCTTATCTATTCGGTCATGCTGACCCCTATCTGGCATATGATACCACAATATCTAGTATGAGAATGGAGGTGAGGCAGTCACTGTAGCGTTCCACTAGCTGGAGTATGAACAACACACGCATGTCTTGATTGTAACGGACTTACAGGTGGCAGATCATGCTGAGAAAGGTAAAGAAAGGCATGCTTCGTGCAGAGTGACATGCTTCAATTCTATAAAATCAAAGATAGGGAGCATCTATTGGATCCTTTCACCATGACATTTTGGTGTGGTAAGAAACGATCTTGAGGACGCATACAACAGAGTACCATTGGATTTTTTAATGTTTCAGCTTCTTGAACTAAAAGTAAGTCCATTCCTCCTTAGTTGGATCGCTGCAGCCCTCTTCCAACGGAAAGTAGTTTTTAGATGTGGCAGTTGGACTTCGGAACCAACAACAATATATCCTGGCCTACCACAGGGATCACCATTATCTCCGGTACTGTTCAACGCCTACACAGTGAGAATCACCAGTGAGCAGATCACTGGACCTGGCAGGACATTGTCGTATGCCGATGATGTTTTAGTGTATCGTCAGGGTAAGGATAGAGAGCAGGTTGCTGTGGAACTACAAACTGAACTCAATAGCATAAGTACTTGGTGTGATGAAGCTGGGGCAATGGTCAACCCAACAAAGGCAACAGTGACTTGGTTCTCGTTGAATAATCATATTGTCAACACTCCAACACCAACTGTAATGCTGTGTTCAGAGACGGTGGAAAGAACGCAGGCAATGAATTACCTAGGGATACGGTTTGATCGAAGCCTTGCTTATAATGTGCACATAGACCAGGTGATAACAAAGGCCAAGCGGGGTTTGGCTGCGATGCGGGTGATGGCGGCAGCAAACTGTGAGCAGCGCCATCTATGTCTTCTGTACGAGGGGCTGGTCATGTCTGTCTTAGAGTATGCAATGGCAATCCTGACTCTCAGCCATAAGCAGATAGAAAGGATGGAAAGGATACAGAATGAAGCTATGCGCATTATTCTTGGATGTACAAGAGATACAGCATGCAGGGCGATGCGCTACCTTCTTGATTTTCCAACCATTGAAGAGAGAATACAAGTTTGCAGGGCACGCGCCTACCTCAGAGTTAACGCAAACACACAACATCCACTGCATAGTGAAATTAGGAAGGTGAAGGGCAGCAGGTTAAAAAGAGGACGGTCGTGGATGGGTCAAGCCGAAGACATTCTTCAACAGGTGTGTTCACTTGAGGACTTAGAACCTGGCGAGGAGTGGGTGCAAGTGCCAATAGACTGCTGCACATCCTTTTCAGTTTGCATCCAACTAGATAGGAAATGCAGACAAGAAAATCCGGCTGCTGTGGAGGCTGAAGTACAAGCGTTGATTTTCGAGAATTCGCTAGACAGTGACGCGGTCATCTACACAGATGGGTCGGTCGTCCGACATGTGAGAAGCTCATGGGCCTTTACAGCTCGGGCCGGAGGGAGAATTGTGAAGGAGGACTCTGGTGCTTTCACTGAAACCGCAAGTAGCCTGACCATGGAAGTCATGGCAGTAAGTAAAGCAATAACATGGCTCGAGACACAGACATTCACTAGGGCTTGTTTCCTTAGCGACTCAATGAACATGATCAAGAGGATAGAGGAGGGGTCGATCCGAAGAGAATGGTTGCTGCCTCTGGAGCGGTCTCGGCTGGCAAATATTAGTTTCATCTTCGTGCCAGGTCATGCGGGAGTACAAGGAAATGAGCGGGCTGACAAGCTCGCAGGTGAGGCTACTGTGGAGGGCGGACGCGCCATGGACCAGGCTGACATTCTGAATGCTCTACGAGAAGTAAGACTTTTGCGAGAACCAAGTGATGACTGTGAATCTACAACAATGGCCAGACTGCTAGAGCAGCAAATTAAAAGAGGGGTGGCCAAACAAGAACACTACGCAGGAAGCCAAAGAAGATTGATAAACCACCAACACAGAACTGGCGTCGTTAGCCGCTACACGCTTCGGGATTTGCTGAGGAGGGGATCCGAGCACTTATGGACTGAATGGTTCGATGTGCAATGAGGATGATCTAAGAAACGAGCAGGCGGAAAGATTGGCTGCGTCTGTTCGTTGGGTGGGGTAGTGCATGATAATGGAGACGTGGTCAGTGCCCTTTAGGATCATGAGTATAGTGTGGAAGAACTATTATGGCCTGGAGAGTATGGTACGGAAAAAGTGACCAGGTAATCTGGCGGACGCTCAATACTCCGAGAAAAGGCCAGACGGAAACATACTCAGATTGCAACTGGTACCATAAGTATTTTGACACAAATAACATTTCGCTGATAAGGTCTCCTCTATAAATGTCGAAAATGTCGAAATGGGCTACATGACTATCCATTGATTGTTCTACTAACTGACAAATCGTTGCTTCAAAGAATAATCTTGCTGTTGGTGCAAATTTCTCCAGTTTGGAAAAAAGACGCTAACTTGCTCAAATTTACTGCATTGAATAAACTGAGGCATTTATGGAGAGAGGAATATCTCCATACTAAAGACAAGACTGCATAATCTACACATCGTGAGGTCATCATCATCATGTGCCATGCCGGTAAGCGTGGGCGGTCATGTCTCGCCATCTCACTCGATCACCGGAGTCGTGGATCAGCGCAAGGGTCTTGTCTCGACCATGCCATGTGGTCAAGCCAGCTATGTATTTACTTCTCTGCCTTCCCCTTGTTCTCTCCCTCCCCAGTCTTGCTAATTGTCACAAAGTTCTCCAATTTATTTCTTATCATAACGTGACCAAAAAATGTTGACTGTCTACAATTACCTACAACTATCTGTTGGCGGTTCTTCAAATTCATCCACCTCCTGCACCCATGGCTTCACTTAACCCTGTTTGGGGGCGAAACGGGACTTCACCTTACCCAAGGGTGGTCCGTAGACTAGCGGGGGGAAGGAGGCATCTTACCTCTCCTTTAATAGAGGTTACCCCTATCCCGCCACACATTGTGAGATAGCTAAAGTATATGTATATGAACATTCATTAACTAAAATAACAATGCAGATTACATGCCCCAATTATAACTACAAAATATCCCGGGAGGGTTAACCCGGTCAACAAATGCCCGCAGAAGTCGGATGTGTCTATCTAATGGCGCAAGAATGCAGCTCTGCTGAAAAAAAAAAAAAACAGGCACAACGCAATCACGTCTGAAAAAAAACAACTCTCCGATGAACGCAGCAGCAGAAGAAGAACTACAAAATATTAGAACACGACTGTAGTTCACTCATCACAACTATACAGACAGGGAAAAAAAAAAAATGAAATGTAAATATCAACAGAAGAAACGGAATTATGCCAGAAAATACTTGCAAGGGAGATAATAGAAGAAAAGATGTACGCGGCAAACTTAAGCAGGTGAGAAACAAATAAAATGTAAGCAATATCGACTTCGTAGGAAAATTGGATGGCAGCGAGGACTTGGAATTCATGACCGCCGATGACTGCCTCAGATAAGACACCTGATGAAGAAGAGGAATATGACAGAATTTCAAAGACTGAACTATACGAAGCAAGGATTGTATTGATTATCGCTCTTGATATATTTGTGCTGTGAAATGGGGTAGTTTTCTTAAACCTTATTCTACTTCCGCTTTGTAACTTCCTCTCCGTTGGATTTATCGCCTGTAGCTGAAATCGCGAAAATGGTACGTATCTATATCATTGTAATCTTTTACTCACTTAATACATATTAAAGCATAATTTGTTTAGTTTTTACACGGTAATTTATTGATTTACGTTATATATAAACAGAGCTTGGTCTATTCAAAATAGATGCATGAATTACCGAATCCCTATATGTGCTAAGATTGTTTATATTATAATTACTATTTATTTAGTAAACAAACGTTACCATCTTTACCCCATTCGTTCCCTCTTTAATTTCGTTACCCGCTTTATATTATAGATTTGAGAGCACTTGGCAACTTTCATATAGGATTTGAGTATACTTATTTGTTAGATATAACACGTCTATGGCTAATAAAGTAATGACAGTAATGTAA
The DNA here is from genome assembly GCA_014155875.1 of Cepaea nemoralis. Classification (NCBI taxonomy): domain Eukaryota; kingdom Metazoa; phylum Mollusca; class Gastropoda; order Stylommatophora; family Helicidae; genus Cepaea; species Cepaea nemoralis. The sequence continues at coordinate 89,489 of JACEFZ010025785.1, forward strand.
ATAAAAATAAAATAAGGAAATACTGAAATAGTTAATAGTAGCATGAACCATCAGATTTTTAAATTTGAGTATTTTCTAATGGGACCGCCACCAAAAGATAGGCCTTGAGAAACCGAATCTAATGGTACCAAGATGATGCATGTATGTCAATTAGAAGCGAAGATATGCAACTTTAAGTGTCGTGGTCATTAACGTAGAAATTGACACAAAAGATCTCCGCCGGGCATCTTTTTTTCGTGTCCAAACCAAGGTCATAGCAGAAGTTATCAAAATTTATGTTCTTACTAGTGTAGTTTGTTTATTTTTAAATGAACACCCTAGCAACCATACACGAACATCCTAGCAACCATACATCATTGCGATCGGTGTAGCGAAGCCTAATTGCTCATGTCATCTATTTTTACATATAATGCAACGTTATCTAATTAGCATATAAAAATGGCCGCTAATTAGTAGTTATATTAATTAATTACCACGAGCATTCTTTATATTAGCTTTACACCCTGGCAAGTTGTATCTTGTATTCTGCGGAATTGTGCAACGCACGATATGTGTTATATCCTGTTTAGATAGTATGCAATGTTACCTAATTAGCATATAAAAATGGCCGCTAATTAGTAGTTATATTAATTAATTACCACGAGCATTCTTTATATTAGCTTTACACCCTGGTAAGTTGTATCTTGTATTCTGCGGAATTGTGCAACGCACGATATGTGTTATATCCTGTTTAGATAGTATGCAATGTTACCTAATTAGCATATAAAAATGGCCGCTAATTAGTAGTTATATTAATTAATTACCACGAGCATTCTTTATATTAGCTTTACACCCTGGTAAGTTGTATCTTGTATTCTGCGGAATTGTGCAACGCACGATATGTGTTATATCCTGTTTAGATAGTATGCAATGTTACCTAATTAGCATATAAAAATGGCCGCTAATTAGTAGTTATATTAATTAATTTCTGTGTTTACGATCACGACACTCAAAGTTGCATATCTTCGCTTCTAATTGACATAAATGCAACATCTTGGTACCATTAGATTCGGTTTCTCAAGGCCTATCTTTCGGTGGTGGTCCCATTAGTAAATACTCAAATTTAAAATCTGATGGTTCATGCTAAAATAGATATCTTTATATAATGAGAGAGGAGCGGCTGGCCGAGAGGCTAGAACGCCGGACTCTCATTCGGGAGGCCCGGGTTCGATCCCTCGGTAAGGTGTCGGATTTTTTTCTGTCGGGGGCAAAATGAAAATCCTAACCTGCACAGTTCGCGGCGACTGCACTAGCCAGGCGGCCTTTATTCCTCAGGCTCAAAGACCCCTCTGCCATACACCGCAAGGTACTATATTGGCAGTAAATGACAGTTTTTTTATAATGAGAAATTATATTTTTCTAAAAAAAGATTTCTCCTTTATGCAAACATTTAAACATTTGTCATTAATTAAAGAGATTGGCTCACAAGGTAGTAGTTCGAATTGCACGTTTCCGGGAAGGTTAACCTGGTCAACAAATGCCCGCAGAAGTCGGATGTGTCGGCCTAACAGCGCAAGAACGCAGCTCTGCTGTAAACGGGCACAACGCAATCACATACGAAAAAAACTCTGGATGAACGCAGAAGAAGAAGAAGAAGAATTGCACGTTTTAAAAAGTGAAACGCATGCCGACATTTTGGATTTCCAAAGGCAAAGTCAAAGAGGAATTTAATATGTCGGCAAAAATATGTTTTTCTACCAAAGTTGAGCTTGTATTTCAATAAAACTTTCCAAATATACTTAGAATTGGATGCAGAATGTGAAAATCCAACTACAATTAATTGCTGTCTATTACCTGCACTAAAAACAGTTAATTTTGTACACAGACGTGTGCCGACATTTTGGATTTCCAAAGCCAAAGGCAAAGTCAAAGAGGGATTTAATATGTCGGCAAAAATATGTCTTTCCCTGGATCATTTGTCGCCACAATGGTTTGGACTTTTCCTAACACATCAGGTACAGAACAATTGTCCACAACCAGCAGCCGGGCAATGTATCCTGTACTTATAGGATATCCTCCTTCGAACGCAGATAGATGGGATCTGAGATCATCAGCAGTCCTTGCCATGATAGTCAGTCAAATTTTAAATAAATTTATGTAAAATTAATATTTAATAATTACATGCATTCATATAATAATAAGAGATGATATCTTTATATAATGAGAAAGTACATATATTTTTATAAAAAGGATTTATTTATTTTTCCGATCGCAAAGAGAATTTAATCACGTCCGCAAAAATAATTATTAATTCATTAATTTTTTCTACCAGAAATTACCAATATATTTAAATGAAACTTTCCAAATTTATGTATCTTTGCATGCACAATTCGAAAATGCAACTAAAATTAACGAATATCTATGCCTTGTACTAAAAAATTTTTTATTGCGTGCCGACAATGTGGATTTACAATCACAAAGAGGAATTTATCATGTCCGCAAACAAAACTAATTTTTTTTCTACCAGAAGTTACCCATATTTTTAAATGAAACTTTCCAAATTTATGTATCTTTGCATGCACAATTCGAAAATGCAACTAAAATTAACGAATATCTATGCCTTGTACTAAAGAAAATTTTTATTGCGTGCCGACAATGTGGATTTACAATCACAAAGAGGAATTAATCATGTCCGCAAAACTAATTTTTTTCTACCCGAAGTTACCCATATTTTTAAATGAAACTTTCCAATTTTATGTATCTTTGCATGCACAATTCGAAAATGCAACTAAAATTAATGAATATCTATGCCCTGTACTAAAATTATTATAATTATTTATGGTATGCCAAATAGCGAAATTATCTCAAAGACAATTTCAAATCTAACCACCGGCTATATGCACAATGATTAGACCGGCCATTTTACCAGAAGCGGAGATGGTAATTCGTTAATTGTCACGAGTTATTTAAATATATCCACTGAGATGTACAAAGGGTATGTTAATAGTCAATGATGTGTGACACGACAAAACCCTTCTGCGCAAGCGCGGAAAAAATGGCTTCCGGTTAAAGTATGCTTCAGTACTGATGGATCACGCTATTAATAGGTTAGATGGCCAAAATTTATTTTCAACATTCAACAACATGGGAACAAAATATAAATTATGAATATTTCAAATTTGGTGAAATAAGTAAAACATCCATCTCATCTCATATCATCTCATCAAGTTCCTCATATACCTTGCGGTGTCGAGGTAAAGTATAAATATAAACTTCGTGAGAGTGCCCGATTATGGGCTTCATATGATATCTATATTCCCATGGACTCTGCTATCCCCTCCGTCCAACGTTTACGAGGCCTCTTCCTCTGCTTCCCTCTGGTCCGTAGATCATTGCTTGTTGTGGTATGCTGTTAATTGGTAACCTACTTGCATGGCCAAACCAGAGGCCTCTTCCTCTGCTTCTCTCTGGTCCGTAGATCATTGCTTGTTGTGGTATGCTGTTAATTGGTAACCTACTTGCATGGCCAAACCATTTGACTTGCTGCTTTCTGATAAAATCTAGTGCTGCTTTAACCCCCACTTTAGCCCTGATTTCTTCATTTCTGATCTTATCTCTTCTTGATACGTTGTGAAATGTTTATAATATATATTATATATTTCTTCTTCTTCGTTCATCCGGAGTTTTTTTTCGGATGTGATTGCGTTGTGCCTGTTTACAGCAGAGCTGCGTTCTTGCGCCGTTAGGCCGACACATCCGACTTCTGCGGGCATTTGTTGACCGGGTTAACCTTCCCGGGGGTTTCTTAGGACGTTTGACTCTCACTGTTGTGGTGTTATCCCCCATCCCAGCTGGTCCATATAGAACAGCCAAAGATCCTGGTCAGCCCTCAAGGGAAGGCAGGGGCAGACCATGGGCATTCCCCGCCATCCAAGGAGGCTTCCATACTTGCAGAGCCGATACATAGCGCTCTGGTACTGGGCTCACCCAAGGAATCGTCACGTCCTGCACATGGCTGCTTAGCCTCACTTCCGTATATTGGGCCTTCCGTTCACCATAGGCTGTTCTTCCGGAAACCAGAAGTATGCAGTCTGCAGATGACATCCACACAGTGAGCTTTCGATTCGGACTTTCCATGTAATGGATTTGCTAGCCAAGCAATATTCCATTTCGTGCCACTAGGACACTTTTCCACCTTTTATGAAGCCCACACAGTGGGCTTTTGATTCAGACTTTCCACGTAATGGATTTGCTATCCAAGCAATATTCCATTTCGTGCCACTAGGACACTTTTCCACCTTTTATGAAGCCCACACAATGGGCTTTTGATTTGGACTTTCCACGTAATGGATTTGCTATCCAAGCAATATTCCATTTCATGCCTCTGGGTCTTCATGCACCTTTAAATGTCAACCTGTATATAGTTAAAGTAATCTGCGGTCAACTTTAGCTTGTTGATATCTCCATAGAGCTTGTCCTCAAATGAAGCAGGTGTGGGCCAAAATATCTTTCTCTGTTCTGCATACGTTGGGCAATCCTGCAGCAAATGTTTTGCTGTCATTTTTCCAGTTCTACAATTACATTCATCGGTATCTCCTATCTTTAGTTTATTGAACAAGTGGTATTTCAGCCTGTTATGTCCTGTGCGGAGTCTGAAGATTGCTACTTGTTCTCTTCGGTCGAGTTTGTAATATGCATCATCCTTCTGATGGCCTGGATGCTCTGATTCCCATTTGGTTCTATAAGTGCTTTTTATCAACCTCTTTGCCTCATTATAGGTTATGTCTATGTCAGGCTGTGGTAGTCGTCCGCCCTCTTTTGCCAGTCTGTCAGCCTCTTCGTTTCCAGGTATACTGCAATGTGATGGGATCCACTGTATTACAACTTTTTTGGATTTCTGGCATAGACCATGGAGTGCTGCTCTTAGGTCAGTTAGTTCTGTGCTGTTATTGCTCTTCAGTATTGAGACAGCTGACTTTGCATCTGTGAAGATAGCTATTTGCTTCTCTTTATTTTCCTCCATCAGGAGCATTTCTGCTGCAGTTTTCAGAGCCTCTACCTCCGCTTTGAAGTTACTTGAAAATTTTCCAGTTGCCATTGAATGTGTTTTTTTCGCTCCATTTTTTAAATTTAGGAGAATTCCTCCTCCTCCATTCTCTATTGAATTTTTGGCTGATCCATCTGTATATGCATGGGTCCAATTCCTGCTTGGGTAATGTTCTTTTATGTAGTTTAGGGTTATTTCTCTTCTTTCGGTTTCATGCTGAGTGTTCTTTTTCTCAATACCAGGAATGTTTTCTATCATCTCAGGCAGTTGCTGCTGTCTCCAAGCTGGGAACTTGTGTGCATTGTGTATGGGCTTGACTGTTGATATGTTAAGAATAGGATCTGACCTAATCCTTCGTTTTGCAGTTTCTACAAAGTTGCTACGCTTCAGTCTTCCCTTTCCAAAACCATTAAATCTGTTGTACATAGGGTGGTCTGTCAATCTTCTAAATTTTTCTGCTTGTTGCTGGGCTCTGCTATCTCTTCTATCCTGCATTGGTTGTAAACAAGTGATCTTTTCTAATTCATTAATAGGCGTTGTCTTCAGGCTTCCAGTTATGATTCGCATTCCTTGATTTTGGACTCTACTTATTTTGTTAAAGTTTGACTTAGCTGCTGTTGCCCAAGCTGCAATGCCATATTCCAGTACTGGCCTCACCCGTCCAGTATATAACTTCTTGAGAACTTTCTCATCTGCTCCCCATGTTGTACCAGCAAGCTTTTTCATGATTGCCATTCTTTGCCTTGCTCTTGTTCGATTTTTCTCAACCTGTGTCTTCCATGTCAGGCGACGATCAAAGGTGACTCCTAGATAGTTTGGATTTTCTTCATGGCGCAATATTTTTCCATTCAATACCAGCTTAGGTTGCTGAGTTTTAGTTGAGAGGGAGAACACTGTGCATGTTGTTTTCTCCTCACTTATCTTCACTAGCCATGATTTTGACCAGTCCTCTAGCGCTAATAGGGCTTGCTGTATTCTGCTGTTAGCTGTACTAATATATTCTTCAGATGTCCATATGGCTAGGTCATCTGCAAAGGATGATGTGTGTACTCTGGCTGGAAAATTTTCCGTGATGTCGTTTATATATGCTAGGAATAATGTTGGTGAAAGAACTCCTCCTTGGGGGACACCTTGCTCCAACAGCATCATTTTGCTGGTTTGTCCTTGTACTTTTGTCCTGGCAGTTCTGTTCTCAAGGTAGTGGCTGATCCATTTGTACATTTTCCCGCAAACATGCATTTTTTGCAGTTTTACTTTCAGTCCTTCCTTCCATACTTTATCAAATGCTTTTTCTAAATCTATCCAGACTGCTAGTGTGTGCTTTTTCTCTTGGAAGGCATCCTCTATTTCCTGAGCTATATAGGTTATTTGATCTTCAGTAGATCTGTACTTTCTGAATCCTGCTTGGTGAGGTGTTAAGAGTTGGTTTTCTTCCAGATGCCATGTTAGCCTGCCATTGATAATGCGTTCCATTAATTTTCCTACACAGCTAAGAAGACTGATAGGTCGATAGCCATTTGGTTCTTCCAGGTCTTTTCCTTTCTTTGGGACTGGTATTAGTATAGCTTCCTTCCATGCCTGTGGGACTATTCCCCTCTTCCAGCTGTAATTTAGGACTGCTAGTAGTTTCTTTTTTGCCTTAGTGCCTAGTCCTATTAGCATTTCATTTGTGATTCCATCCTTTCCTGGTGATGTCTTCTTTTTTAGGGTATTCATTGCCTGTTCCATTTCTTCCATTGTTAGATTTGCCATCATATATTCTGCTGCTGTCTCTGTATATGTATGATGTATCTGTTTATCTTTGATTGCTTTCTTCTGTTCGGCTGTAATATCAATGTGGTTTGCACTGGCATAGTGTTCCATTAGTGCATTTGCAGCCTTTTTTCCTGTAAGCAAGGCATTTCCTTGTTTAATTGTTATTTGTTTGTTTCTAGGTCCTTCATTGTTCATGGCTTTCACTAGTTTCCATAGTTTGTTTCCATCCCTGTCAAAATTCAGGTTTTCTGTTTTTTTCCTCCAACAATCTCTTGTTGTTTGATTTACTGTTCTTTTATATTTTGCTGAGATGGCTTTGAGAGAGATGTTCGCTTCAGTTGTTTGTTCTCTCTCTGCGGTCTTCCTAGCATCTTCAACTTTGTCCTCCAAAAATTGTAGTTCTTCAGTCCAATATGGTTTGTAATTTTTCCTTGCTCCTCTTGGAATAGACTCAGTGGCCGCCTGTATTATTGCTCTGTTTAGACTTTCCACCATTTGCTTCATGTTGCCATATCGTGTATTTACGTTTTCACAATATTTGTCTGTTAGTATGGCAAATCTGTCCCAATCTGCTCGTTTGTAATTCCAACGGGGCAAAGGCTTTTGCTCCTGTGGAACATACTCCATATTTATTACAAGCTTGATTGGTCTGTGGTCACTACCTGCTAATTGGTCCAGCACATGGCGATCGATTTTGTGGAGGATGTCTCCTGTGCAGAAAGCTAAGTCTGGAGTAGAAGTGGTAATCCATCTTCTGGAGTAGAAGCTCGGTGTGTCATCCGCTTTGTTAAGTAGATGGAGATTTGAGTCTATTTCCCAGTCCTCCACTTCATCTCCTCTTTTGTCAGTATCTGGGTATCCCCATCTTTCTGAACGGCTATTAAAGTCTCCGACAACAATGCAATTTGTGTCAGTTATTTCCATGTTTGAGAGTGTAAGATCCTTATCTGCCGGGCTATATAGATTGTAAATTCTTATTTTCACGTCCTTTATCATTATATCAACACCTATAATTTCCGTTTGGTTGTCAGAGATCACAGATACTTCGCTGCAAGGTATTGTATTTCGTGTAAGTATTACAACTCCTCCTTTGTGTCCTTCGCGGTCGAAACGTGTGGCCTGATATCCCTCGACTGAAAATGTGCGATTGGCGTTGAGGTGTGTCTCTTGAATGCATGCCACATCTATTCTATCTTTATGAAGACGCTGTGTTAGGGAGGCTTTCTTGTTATAAACTCCTTCTGCATTCCATTGTAGTATGTTGAGTGTCCGGGGTGTTTGGTCAATAGCTCTTAACCTACTCCTCTGTGCCTTGACTCCACAGCACAGGGGAAGGTGACCACCAGTAGTCATGGGTGGACCCCCTCGAGGCAGGGGGCCCGGCACTATCACCGCCTGATGGGACTTCACGGGATTAGCACCATAACGATTAATTTTCATCTGTGGCATCATGAAATGATAAAGTTACGTTGCACTTCTTTGTCAAGCCTGTGGCTCAGTACATCCGATTTCGACAAGCATTTGTTCGGGATGCTTTCCCTAGCCTTTGACTGTCCCCAGTCTACCTACAAGGCAGCAGGTTTGTGCGTCACTTCGTCTGGTCCCTCTCCCTTGACCTGTCCGACATGGGTGACCCTACCAGTAGCTGTGCTACCGTCGGCATAGCTCTTGGGGTCATTGGAACGCTCAAGCCCCTCTACCTCGTCAAGGTGGACGCACGGCAGAGGGGATATTATATATTTATATTATATAAATATAATATATATATAATATAAATTATATTCAAGACTTCTATAGTATATTTATCACAGAAACCTTTACAATGAACAAGCAATTGGAAAATGGATTGGATGGAATTGAATTGAAGCCCCGGAGATGTGGATATACAAAGTTTGAATAGATTGCTGCTGCATGTCATGGTTAAAAATCAGTCAAATATGGCTTGTGATGAAAAGAATTGATGAAATAAATTTAAAAAAAATAGAGACAAAGTAAATATTTATTTATTTTGGCGACATTACAAAACAGCACTGTTGTACAATTTTTACTTAAAAGCATACTGACTGGAAGGAAGAGATGAAGTATGAAGGCAGGCAAGGAAAAGGTAGACAGCAATACAAGTGGAAAGATCAACAATACATCAAGATATGGGCAGACAGCAATCCATCAGTATGTAATGTACAATAAGAGCAAGATTGTGAAGATCCACTGCAGTCAGCCTTCATTGTGGAAGCAGCGTTTGATTGGTTAATTGATTGATTGTTAGTCTGTCTCCATTGAATAGTGATAATTTATTAAACTATTAAACTGGTCCAGATATTCTTCTGCTTGTCCCCAACTTATTGTTGTGCTTAACAGTCCAGGCCCATCTCAACATCAATAAATTAAAAAAACTGATCTCTACTCCATAGGCTGAAACAGCAGAAGACTTGGCTGAAAAGAAGAAGAAAAGAACTTTCCGCAAGTTCACATACAGAGGAGTTGACCTGGACCAGCTGTTGGACATGTCCATGTAAGTTACACATGATTAGAAATGAGAATGTTTATTTTTTCGCGCTTGCTCACTTTGAACTCAAGTGTAGTCCATATACACCAATAGTATTGCTGGACTGAATTTTATTTTGCGTGTGGATTAGCTTTCCCTAATAACAGTGCCCCTTGCCATCAGGCGAACCCACTCCAACTTCACAGGTACTTGTAATTTATGTCCCCAACTCAGGGACGACAGGTTAACATTTTAGTCCGGTGTAGGGGTTGAACCCGTTATGTCGGCATCAGCACACTGGATGTTTAAGAACACACGTTCTTATCCATTCAGCCATGCTGACCTAAGAATGAGAAATTAAAGTAATGATAGCCAATAAAGTATTTTGTTCTATCATCATCAAGTGCCTTACCAACTGGCCTTGATGAAAATGAAAATGCTTTATCACATCTTGCGATTTCCATCATGTATTACTTCGTGCACTGAAACTTTTACATAACACTGGCCAGAACTTTCCTATGCTGTCTTCCTCTCTCTCTCTTTCCACAAATCTTTCTAATTGTCACACCATGTGTTCGCTTTTGTCTTCTCATGTGGCCAAAAATGACTACCATTTTCTGACGATTGTGATAAGTTGTCTTAGTCTCTTCCAAAACGTTTGCTCACTCTGATCGTCCCATGAATTTTCAGTGTTCTTAGATAAAACATCTCTGAAACTTCAGGGGAATTTTTTAAAACCCATTTACTAATTGTCTAGAATTTACAGAAAGATGTACAACCAAGAATTTGATAATGCTTAGAGGCAAAAACAGCTTCAAAGTATGTGTTGGTGAAAGCGGTGTGGATTTATACCAATCTAGGAAATGCTTCTGTGGTAGTGGATTGGATATCTAGTCTTGACAAGGGATGGAAATTGGATACGTGGAAATTGAAAATGGCAGGTCAACTAGGTTGCTAACAGTCAAAATTAGAAAACCTAGCTATGAAAGTATTGTAGCATGTGTGATTGTGGTATGTCAGTATATTTGGCTCCTTACATGTGCTACAGGTTTCGTGCATTGTGTTGAGATTATCCTTGTGTAGTTTATGGGAGGAGACTGGACCACCTATGAAGGTATCCACATGCAGCCAATCGTGATCCTTTGCAATTCACAAATTTGTTCTATGCTTAGAATAAAACATGCAAAGCTCCCCCGATGTGTCTCCACCTTGCGATGGTGGGGTTGCTTGTGTGCCCCATTGACCCCATGTGCTGTGTCGATGGATGAATAAACTACACATCGGACAGCTTATGGGATAGGGGCCAGACTAAGCGAGACACAAACTGCTGCTCTGCAGGTAGACTGAGGATAGCAGTCAAAAGTTTAAATCAGGCGCACGAAGGCAGAAGTTCTTGGCCCGGACACATACTATAAGGCTCTCTGTCGAGGGTTGTGGCTGAACGCCTCTAAGCCATAACACGCTCGGATGTGAAAGCCTGGCTGATACCCAGATTCTGAGCACGCTACATGCCCAGTACAGATACTTGTCCAAAGGCTCTCAGCTGGGGGATATGAGGGGTCCCCGGATGAGAGGGCATGGTGTTTTTTCTCGCTCACCTCTGCACAGAGGTAAGGTGCTGAGCCGGCAGCACATGTAGCCTACCTCGTGAGCGAGTACTAAAAGGTAGAAGAGATGCCCCAGTTGAATGAAATTGGTTACGAAAACTGTCTGTATCTAACTCATAGAGTCTAGACAAAGGTGGAAAAATGTCTCAATAACACGAAATGGAACACACGGCTAGAGAATCTATTGCATGTCCCGAAGTCCAAAGCAAAATCTTACAAAATGGGTGTCGCCCGCAGACTGACTGTTCCTGGTGTGTACTTGAACGACCAGTGGCAAGCGAAATGCCCAACACATGGAAGTGAGGAATTAAAGCAGCCATGAGCAGGACGTGGCAAATCCTCGGGTGAGCCCAGTCTCAGAGCAATATGTGCCGGCTCTGCAATTATGGAAGCCTCCTTGGATAGCGGGAGAAGCCCATGGTCTGCCCCTGCCTTTCATTGAGGGTTTACCGTGATGTCTATGACTGTTCTACTTTTACCAGCTGAGATGTGGGCGACACCACAGCACTAACAGTCTAACATCCCTCGAAACCCCGGGAAGGCTAACCCGTAAAAATGCCTGCTGAAGCCGGATGTGCTGGCCTATGGGTGCAAATAAATCAGGCACAACTCTCAAATACATCCGAGTGAAATGTCTTTCATGCTAGGAACAGCTCTGACTACCTAGTTTCTGAACGCCGCTCTTATTCGGACCAGGTCTAACTAGGTAGTTTCCGAATGTCCATCGTGACTGGAACAGCTCTGATGGGCACAACAACAAGCACATGTCCGAACCGAAAACTCGCTGAGTGGATACTGTCTGCAGATCTTTCTGGTTTGTGCAGGAACGGCCCGGGGCGAATGAAATGCCCAATGTATTGAAGTGAGGAATTGAAGCAGCCATGATCCGGACGTGACGATTCCCTCGGTGAGCCCAGCACCAGGGCGCTATGTGTCGGCCCTGCAATTATGGAAGCCACCCTGGATGGCGGAAAATGCCACGGACCGTCCCTGCCTTCCTTTGAGGGATGACCGTTAAGTCTTCGACCGTTCCAACTTGGGCAGCTGGGTTGCGGACGGTACCGCAAAAGTGAGTCTCCCAGGGATGCTACCTGGTCAAATAAGCACGCTAAAAGTCTGATGTGATGGCTTATGGGTTTCGACCCAAGGGCGCATAACTTAGACACACCACAATCACATCTGAAAAAACACTCCGGATGAATGCAAAGAAGAAGAAACATGCAAAGTATATTTGGTGAGAACTATTTGTTCTGCACATTTTAACAAAGATATAGTAATACCTCGGTTTTCGCCGCTGACTTTGGTTATCATGTTTCAGTTTTCGTCAATTTTTTCTTGGTTTTCCTCGGTTGTCTCAGATTTTGGTGGTGTGCCCAGGTGACCTCGCTGCTAATTTTGCAAACACAAAAGGACCTAGTCGCTCTTCTGCTTAGTTTGGCTTTTCACGTTGTGTGAGCATTACCTTGCCAAACAAATCTATTGTTTTCCAGTGTTTATGTATAATAATGGAAATAATTGCCTCGGTTTTCATCGGTTTCAGAATCCGCTGATTGTTTTCGGGCGAATTAACGACAAAAACTGAGGTATCACTGTATAGGAAACAGGCAATCCACGTTAGCCCAGTGGCTAGTACACTTGCCAACTGATCCCAAGGGCACATGTTGGAGTCTACTTTGATTTTTTGCCAATGAATTTTGGCTACCACCAGGTTGATCTAGTCTAAAATAGGTACTAGGAAATTTCATAGGAAGTAAAGGTGGCCCAATAAACCTCATGGCATTAAAAATCCTTTTCTTTTAAAAAATGTCATTAGCAGATGGGCATTAAATATCCATTGACACAGTTTCTTACTGGCTTAAATGTGTTACTGATATGTTATGTTTTGGCAATAATGATGAAGTTCTAAAATGTTTACATATCTATATCAGGGATCAGCTTGCTGATTTGTTTGGAGCACGTCAACGTCGTCGCCTAAATCGAGGTTTGAAACGTAGGCCCCTGGCACTCATCAAGAGGCTGAGGAAGGCAAAGAAGAATGCTGGACCATTAGAAAAACCAGAGGTAGGATTGCTTTTGCTTACAATTTCTGACTCCCTACAAACGTCTTCATCCTGAACTAGATATTGATTACAGTTTGTTAGTTTTCAGAGACATGTGATTTCTGTGCTTTTTGGGAAACAGATTAAGTCAGCTCAGCACCTGGTTATGGCCATGTTTGCCACATCTTTGCAATTTCTTGTGTTATTCAGGCTGCAGTGATACAACCTGTTTTCAGATGCACCACTTTGAGCCAGAGCAGAATCTTGGTGGGCTCTGGTTCCCTGATCCAAGCAGTCTGCATAGCTGACTGAATAAAAAAAAAAGTCGCTTTAAAGTCGAGAGGATCGACTTCGTTGCATCGGTCAGTTCTCTTTCCATAGGGCAGCCTGCTGAAAGCGTCACACAAAGCATGGATTCCGTAGCTACAGTGACGATCCCCAGGAGTATCAGAGAAAAATTGACTCGTGAACCAAAAGATGTAGCCCAGAATTGTGCCCACAACCCTCGGAACATGAGGCAGACAGCTTCACCACTTTGCTGTGGAAACTCCCTACGAAGACTTCCTGACTGAATTAATCTCCTGTGCTGCATCTCTAGTCACAAACCCTGAAAAACTGATAACATACAGATACTTTTTATCCTGGATATAATGTGTACAGGAATATAGTGCTAGTAGTCAGATTTGAAGGTAAAATTAAATTTCACAAGTGAGGTGCACAACTTTTACTCATAAATCCAGTATTTCATTTACTGGTAACAAGCTAAAATCTTGCAGCACAGATTTTTGTTTGTTAGTGATCCAAATATTTTACAATATGAAATAAATGTAACAATTTACGTACGTTGAACGTATCTAAGAACTATAAATAATGAAAGACAGAATATGTTTATGATTTTGTAGATACTACATTTATTCATAGGTGGCGAAGAAGTATTTTACAATTATCGGCCTACATCCAAATGGTTTCTAAGGCTTTTAGTGCCTTTTTCTGGAATCTTTTCCTCTAGTATGTTCAGATATATGAGTTGGCATTGCCAACAAATTTGCCAATATTGTTATGTCTTTATTTAGCAATTTTGACTTTTGTTTAAAAATATGAAATGTGATGTCACTGGTAGTAATTGTAACATATTGTCATTCATTGTTTACGTCACGTTTTGTGTTCACTGGTTTAGTCTTTTTTGTTTTTTGTTATATCTTACTGTGAACTTAAACCTAGTCCCCCGCAGAATTTGGATGTGTCGGCCTAACAGCGCAAGAACACAGCTCTGGTGTAAACAGGCACAACGCAATCACGTCCGATAAAACTCCAGATGAACGCAGAAGAGGAAAAAGAAACCTTGTCCATACATGCGTTACTACTTTTAGTGCACTGGACTGATTTTTGTGTGTGGATTATCTTTCCTTATTATCAGTGTCCCTCGTCATCAGGTGAACCCACTCTGACTTCAGAGATAATTGTAATTTACTTCCCCAAGTAGTTAGCATTTTAGTCCACCTGGCCGGTGTATGGGTTGAACTGCTACCTCGGAATCAGCACACCGGAAGTTTGAGAGCAAGCTCTTTTATCCATTCGGCCATGCTGGCCCTCAGTCATTGTTTTACTCATTATCTCTTAAAGCAATTGCTTCTTTTTTCAAGAATTAAGCGAAGTGATTAAATGTCTTTAGTGGGCATTTTGCTGTTAGCCATAGTAAACAGTAATAGTGCCTAACATGGCAACAATTTTTAAAAGTTAGAAATTAAATTTATTTTTCAGTTTGGCACTTTACTAAAGTTAAGAAGGGATATTTTGTGTGGCGATTACAACAAATAATGGTGTCTAACATAATTTTACTAGCTCAGTTAACTTTGGTTTTACATTCAGGTGGTGAAGACACATCTTCGTGACATGATTATTGTCCCAGAAATGATTGGATCTATTGTTGGCGTGTACAATGGCAAAACATTTAATCAAGTTGAAATCAAGGTAAGTCTAGTTATATTAATTTGTATACATGCACTTGTAATTCAGACTTGTCATTTGAATCCAAGTGTTCTTAGTTTGAATAAACACAAGTTAAAATGTGACTGGAAAGATGGTGGCCAGGATATAAAATGTGTATATACTCCTATAATCAGCATCATGTTCCATGGCAGTTAGTTCAGGTGGTCATGGTTGGCCATCTCAGTCACCAGTCTTAGGTCAGGTCTGTGCTCCTATAATCAGCATCATGTGTCATGGTTGGCCATCTCAGTCACCAGTCTTAGATCAGGTCTGTGCTCCTATAATCAGCATCATGTGTCATGGTTCACCATCTCAGTCACCAGTCTTAGATCAGGTCTGTGCTCCTATAATCAGCATCATGTGTCATGGTTGGCCATCTCAGTCACCAGTCTTAGATCAGGTGGTCATGGTTGGCCATCTCATTCACCAGTCTTAGATCAGGTCTGTGCTCCTATAATCAGCATCATGTGTCATGGTTCACCATCTCAGTCACCAGTCTTAGATCAGGTCTGTGCTCCTATAATCAGCATCATGTGTCATGGTTGGCCATCTCAGTCACCAGTCTTAGATCAGGTGGTCATGGTTGGCCATCTCATTCACCAGTCTTAGATCAGGTCTGTGCTCCTATAATCAGCATCATGTGTCATGGTTGGCCATCTCAGTCACCAGTCTTAGATCAGGTCTGTGCTCCTATAAACAGCATCATGTGTCATGGTTCACCATCTCAGTCACCAGTCTTAGATCAGGTCTGTGCTCCTATAATCAGCATCATGTGTCATGGTTCACCATCTCAGTCACCAGTCTTAGATCAGGTCTGTGGTCCTATTATCAGCATCATGTGTCATGGTTGGCCATCTCAGTCACCAGTCTTAGATCAGGTCTGTGCTCCTATAAACAGCATCATATGTCATGGTTCACCATCTCAGTCACCAGTCTTAGATCAGGTCTGTGCTCCTATAATCAGCATCATGTGTCATGGTTGGCCATCTCAGTCACCAGTCTTAGATCAGGTCTGTGCTCCTATAAACAGCATCATATGTCATGGTTCACCATCTCAGTCACCAGTCTTAGATCAGGTATGTGCTCCTATAATCAGCATCATGTGTCATGGTTGGCCATCTCAGTCACCAGTCTTAGATCAGGTCTGTGCTCCTATAATCAGCATCATGTGTCATGGTTCCCCATCTCAGTCACCAGTCTTAGATCAGGTCTGTGCTCCTATAATCACCATCATGTGTCATGGTTGGTGTAACAAGCTACGTGGAGGGTCCCAAATAGCCCTATCACAATATTTCAAAATTATTCTCTTTATAGCCCTGGCTGGGATAGGTCTTTACCTGCCAACCCTCCTCCGTTTTCCCCGGACTCACTGTCACTCTTTCTTTCGACCTAAGGACCTATTTCCTGCCGTGTTCTTCTGGCTGATCCATATATATAACACAGTGCTCGTTGGAATAAACTAAAACTTGATTTATTAAATCAATACAGGACAGCACAGAAAAACATCAAGGCAGTTAACACAGAAAGTTCTAAACAGACACAACACAGATAAAGTTCAGGCACAGAGCCTCAGGTTGCCATAGTCACAGACCCAGCTTCCTATACTGTCCGATCTGTCCACATACATCTCACCCCGTGTGCCAGTATCTCCTTCCTTCCCGGTACTTGGGTGTAAGTTCAACAGGCTTCTGTAGAATCAAATCCACTGGTTTTTGAGGACTTCCATTGAATTATGGTTTCCCATAATGGGAATTGTTCATGGAATTAACATAGATAGGTGTCTTTCAATGTCCGGTACAAAATGGGTATGCCGGATAATCATGCGTAGACTCAGCCTAGAAATCAACTGCTCTCGGGCCTATGTCACTGAAAGGACCCGAGATGCACCATTACTGCAAATTGTCATTTTCTCATGGTATGCAGGATAATCATGCGTAGACTCAGCCCAGAATTCAACTGTTCTCGGGCCTATGTCATTTCCTCAAGATATGCCCTTGCCTCTCTCTCAGAGTTAGGCACACCATGTGTGATATGGCTAATACATTGACCTGGCTTCATCAGACGTATTTGGCTCTAGCACAGAAGCTGTGTGGATACTGTCTGATTTAGTCACGTCCAACAAAAGAGGACCCTGGAGATGACAAACAATATTGAGCGACTGGGTTGACTCATGCATCACACAATCCTGAGGACCAATATTGTCTCAGTTACTACATTTGACGTATAGGATCTCTACCCAATGTATTATATACGATACCCGAATGAATGGGCCTGACCTGTCAGGTAGCCCCTGGATTGGCTACGTCCGGGCTTGAGTAGACCTCCAGCTTGTAGATGTCAGGTTGTCCACCCTAGGAACGTTTTGTCTCCAAGACACACTTTCCACACTCATACCAAGCCTTTATTATTATTGGGCACATTCATTTCCATGCTTTCCTCTCACTTGCAAACCATGCCTTTCTCGCAACCAAGATCTTGTGGTGTGGTGCGCCTAGTAATCTGTGTGTTTCTCCCCTTTAACTAAATATAGTATAGTAGTGGGGTTATATGGCACACCGTGTAGTTCTCCATTCCCAGCAAGAATATGAAAGAAGATACTACCCCTCCCGGCCGCCGCTCTCGACTGAGCTGTCGCCCCAATGTACCGGCATTGCCCTGCACAAGCCATAGTGTAGATGAGTTCAGGTTCTCTCAGTGAGATAGAGGAGTCCATTATCCTCCCGACATCATCCTATCGAGTGACAGACGAAAGAGATAGTCCTGTGGCTAGCCTCTTCTGGCTCAAGAAGATAGATCATAGATTACCTTAGCTATCCAAGGATGATATTTCACAGAAAGATGACAATATGCCCAATTCAAGCCGTAGAAAGAAAGATAGCAACAGCTCATCTGACGCCAAGAACAAATGAAATCCTCTGTGGAGATATATTGTTCAGATTCACTTCCCCGGCTATTCCCAGAACAAAGCACCTAGTTAGATTGCCAACGGTCAACCAACTCTTCATTTGTTATGATTGGCTTTTCGCCAATTCATCTTCCCCCTCGAGACAAAATACATTTATAAGTCCAGGTCTGGCTGGACCACCCACAACTCAAGTATTACCTTTCCACTACCTCAGTAGTATGTTGCACCTCTGTCGTAATCTTTAAATCACTTGACATGCTGCAACTATCAAACGGTAGGTGTTGGCACGGCCATCAATTGACCAGCAGCCGCACCAGTGCACATTTGACGCAAGGCGTTCCATCGGGTCTACCCGAAAGGAAAGACAAATATATACTCGCTCCATGTAAAGATTGTGGTATGAAGATAACCCAAAGAACCATCTTTCATGGAGATTTGAGCGAACAAGAGAACTGAGAGCTTCCGAAAGCCGTTTCCCCCTGTTTACCCAAAATAAAAGAATGCATAAGGACATGGGCCACTGGCGTTTCGCTACATAGGCCCCCTCTTAAGAAAGTCGAACCCTACGAACTTTCTACTGTCAGTGGTTCTGTTCGAATGACCCCACCCTCACATTCAACCATAGGATGCCGTGATAGGAAATCTGCTCCCACATTCTCCCTTCCGGGGATGTATTCGACCGTGAACTGATACGGTTGTAGGAGCAATGACCATCTCATTAACCTCGCGTTCAGTTTCTTAGAAGTTGCCAAGGTCAGAGGTTGATGGTCGGATTGCACTTTGAACTGGACTCCATACAGATAAGGTTGAAATTTCTGTACCGCCCACACTAGAGCTAGACATTCCCGTTCGACGGTGGAGTAATTCCGTTCGGCAGGTAACAGTTTTCGACTGGCATATGCCACCGGACACAGCACCGAAGGATTATCTCGCCCTTCCTGCACCAGAGTTGCCCCAATCCCTATGTTACTCGCGTCGGTTCTCAGAACAAACGTTTTCTCCAAATCTGGGAGTTGCAGGACTGGCCTATCCACCAACGCCTGTTTCAGCTTCCCATAAGCCTCTTCACAGCTCGGGGTCCAGACTATAGGATCTGGCGATCCTTTCTTCAGGGTTTCAGTTAACGGCGCCCCTATTTCGTTGAACTTCGGAATGAATTTCTGGTAAAACCCACACAGAGACCAGAAAGACCTAACATATTTTTTGGATTTAGGACGGGGTGCGAGACGGACCTTCTCAATATTCTTTTCTTCCGGTACCAGTCCCCCTGGGGTAATAGTATGTCCCAGAAATTCCAAGGATTGATATCCAATCATGCATTTGGCTGGACGGGCGGTTAACCCCTCCTCTTTCAATCTTATGAAGATCTGTTCCAAGGATTTCAGGTGATCATTCAGATTGTCAGACGCGATGAGAATATCATCCATAAACGAGACGACAGAGGGATCCCTTAAAGGGTCTAATAACTTTCTCATCATGCGTGTGAACACACTGGGCGCATTGCTCAGCCCAAAAGGCATCACCTTAAATTCGTAATGGCCGCTCGGAGTACTGAAAGCGAGCATGGGCCGAACCTCAGGCTTCACAGGGATCTGATAATATCCCCGACTTAAATCGATTTTTGAGAAGTACTTTGCCCTATTTAATCTGGCAAACAGTTGATTGGTGTTTGGTAACGGCTCAACTTGGAATGTTGTACAACTGTTTAAATGCCTGTAATCAATACATAAGCGGTGCTCCCCGCTTGGCTTCCTCAACAAGACAACCCCGGCATTATACGGAGAAGTCGAAGGAGTGATGATGTCATCGTCCAGAAGCTTCTGGATTTCAGCTTCCAGGGCCTTCTCTTTCGAAAAGGGCACTGGATATATTTTTTGGCGAACGGGGTCTTGGGTATTCAGAGTCATATCAAACTCGACTAACCCTGTCCGCCCTGGCCGATCGGTAAGAATCTGCTGATGGGACTCCAACAAATGGATGACCAGGTCTGTTTCTTCAGCCGACAGATCAGGATTTATATGTACATCCCTATAGGTTTCCCCAGGGTGTAATGGATACCCCCTATCCGCGTCTTCGCCCGATTCAGTTTCCATCGCGACCGCCATAGTCATGAGTGGGAGAGAAGTACCGTCCGATCGTTCTTCATACTTCTTGAGGAGGTTAATGTGGATGATTTTGGACTTCCCCCTGATTCGGATGGCATAGTTGGTGCGAGAAACAACCCTTTCCACCGGGAAAGGCCCCTGCCACCCAATCTCGAGTTTATTGGAACCTACTGGAAGTAACAACAGAACCCGATCCCCCACCTTAAGAGACCTATCTTTCGTCCTTCTATTGTAGTAGGCCGCGTGTCTCTTTCTGGCCGCTCTCAGATTCAGAGCTGCCAAAGCCCAACCCGTCTGGAGTTTCTTCTTTAACTCTTCGACGTATTTATATGAGGATACAACTTCTTCGGAAGTTTCTTCCTCTGTCCAACATCTCAATAAGGCTTCTAAGGGACCCTTGATTGGCCTCCCGAATAGTAGAGTGGCTGGTGGCAACCCGGTCGACCCATGGGGAACCTCCCGATAGGCGAACAAGGCGGCTGAGATATACTCATCCCATCTGTCT
This sequence comes from Cepaea nemoralis, assembly GCA_014155875.1. Lineage (NCBI taxonomy): Eukaryota > Metazoa > Mollusca > Gastropoda > Stylommatophora > Helicidae > Cepaea > Cepaea nemoralis. The sequence goes on from JACEFZ010025785.1 coordinate 109,905, forward strand.
GGTTTCTCTTGAGCCAGCTTCCGAAGCATGGTCATCAAGGTACCATTAAACCTCTCTACTTGCCCATTAGACTGAGGGTGGTACGAGCTTGTGTGAATGTGGTTAGTCTGGAAGATACGAAAGACTTCTTCCATCAGCTTACCACAGAACTGAGACCCATTGTCCGTTAGGATCTGGTTGGGAAATCCCAACCGAGTAAAGGTCTCCATCAGTGCATCAGCCACTCGTTTAGAGTCAATTGTGGCCAACGGTATCGCCTCGCCCCACATGGAACAGCAATCCACCATCGTGAGAATGTACTTATTCCTCTTCCTAGTCCGAGGAAGAGGACCAACAAGATCGATGGCAACTCTCTCGAAAGGAGAGTTCATAATGGGCATGTCTCCCAGGACTACCGGAGCCGTCCAGTGTTTTGGTGCCACACGCTGGCACTCTGGGCACGACTTGACGTACCTACGCACGTCTCCAGTCATCCCTGGCCAGTAGTAATGGCAGGAAATGCGCTGGAGAGTTGCCCCGACACCCATATGTCCACTGAATGAAATGGTGTGTCCCATATGAAGAAGCTGTTCCCGATAGGCCTTAGGAACTACCAGCTGTCCATGCTGGCGTTCCTCCACTCCGGCTCTCCGATACAGTAACCGATTCTTCATATAATACTGACCCCGTCTTGGTGGGTCAGACTTTTTTGGCAACTGGTTGAAGCAAGGTTGCAACGTAGCATCCTGGCTTTGAGCAGCTTGTAACTCCCCAGGCAAGGGATTCACGATCAAGGCCGGCGTCTGCTCATCCTACGATTGAGATCTGGTTTGCATCGCCCCTACGTACATGGGTTCGGTTGGAATCCCTAGAAAGACGTAGCGACAACCCAAGATCATTGGGAAGATAGGATCTAGCAGAACGGCTGCCTGTATAGTGCCGGCAACATATTTTGATTTGATGTCTACCTTCGCAATTGGAAGAGACATCGCTACCGCACTCTTTGTCGCCGTTTGAATCTCAATAGATTCCCCGGTTAGCTGCTCCGGGCTCACTAAGTGTGATGAAATTACAGCCTCAAACTGCAGACCGGTGTCATAGAGACACTCAACTGGTTGTCCGTTCACAAGTACCGTTTCTACTACTGGTGGTTTTTCTGAATCATTGTTCCCAAGATCCCTCCCTTCTACTTCCTTGTGAGACCCTTCCCCGGTTTCTACAAGACAAGCAGCATAGTGAGAGTCTTTCTGTTTACGCCGGCAATCAACCGTATTGTGTGTGGGAGATTTGCAATAGGCGCACCACTTTTCACTCCACTTTCTTTTAGGAGATCCAGGTGGACTCTTACCAGAGGGTTTCTTAATAGGAACTTTCTCGAAAGGATCCTCCTTCTTGGTGTGAGCTGTTTTAGGGTTCTTCTTCTTTCCAGACCAGGTGTCTGGTGGTCGGGGATTGGGTTGTGACAATTCCCCATTATCCCCATGAGCCAGCACATACCTTTCCGCCAATGTGTTGACTATGTCTAACCTTTCTGCCCCATTTTCAAGCAAGAAGGTTTGCAATGGCTTAGGCATCATCCTCTTCATTTGGTCCACGACCACTAATTCTTCCAAACTTTCATAGTCGTTAGCAAATCCAGCTAATGACATCCACTTCAAAAGGTAAGACTTCAGTCTGACACTGTAGGCTGCGAACATCTCTCCTGGCTCTCTCTTCGACTTTCTGAACTGCTGTCGGTATGTATGGGCTGTCATCTGGAACCTTTTCAATAATGCTTTTTCCAGAGCCTCATAGTTATTCTCCATACCAGGTGGCAACCTTGAGTAGACCTCGTACGCTGTCCCCCTCAGGCCCTGTGAGAGTTTCAAGTTCCATTTCCCACGTTCCAATCCCATAGCCAAAGCCATCGACTGAAATCTGTGAAGATACTGGTCGATCTTATCTTTGTGTTCATCGAACGGGAGTAATGGGAACTTCATTGCCTGGTATGGACCGCCACTAGAAGATGTTGAGTCAGGGAGAACAGCGCCTCCCACTGCACCCTCGGTTTCCTTGGCAGTTTGAGCTTTTAGCTCCAACTCCCTCATACGGAACTCATGGTCTCTGACTGCCTGCTCGGGCCTCCCTTTTCTTGGCTTCGCGCACAGCCTGTCTGAAGTCTCTTTCCACTTCCTGCACATATTTCTGTAACTCCGCTCCATCATAGCCCATCTCACGCCCTGTAGCCTGTACGTCAGCGACATTAAACCCAGCTGATGCCATCCTAAACTCAGAGGGTAAGGGAAGAGGTAATTGTCTATTAAATTGCACTCACAAGTACACAACAAGTTACATTACACGACCACAACACGTCGTATGTCGGTCAGTCTGTGTCAGGAAGAGTATAGACAATAGCCAGGGCACGGTAGGCAGAACCTATTGATAGTAGACAAGGATATCTGTCCCCTATCACTAAATCAGCCAGAACTCCACCAGGATTTCAAATATCCCGGACGAGCCCCCAGAAATTGTAACAAGCTACGTGGAGGGTCCCAAATAGCCCTATCACAATATTTCAAAATTATTCTCTTTATAGCCCTGGCTGGGATAGGTCTTTACCTGCCAACCCTCCTCCGTTTTCCCCGGACTCACTGTCACTCTTTCTTTCGACCTAAGGACCTATTTCCTGCCGTGTTCTTCTGGCTGATCCATATATATAACACAGTGCTCGTTGGAATAAACTAAAACTTGATTTATTAAATCAATACAGGACAGCACAGAAAAACATCAAGGCAGTTAACACAGAAAGTTCTAAACAGACACAACACAGATAAAGTTCAGGCACAGAGCCTCAGGTTGCCATAGTCACAGACCCAGCTTCCTATACTGTCCGATCTGTCCACATACATCTCACCCCGTGTGCCAGTATCTCCTTCCTTCCCGGTACTTGGGTGTAAGTTCAACAGGCTTCTGTAGAATCAAATCCACTGGTTTTTGAGGACTTCCATTGAATTATGGTTTCCCATAATGGGAATTGTTCATGGAATTAACATAGATAGGTGTCTTTCAATGTCCGGTACAAAAATGGGTATGCCGGATAATCATGCGTAGACTCAGCCTAGAAATCAACTGCTCTCGGGCCTATGTCACTGAAAGGACCCGAGATGCACCATTACTGCAAATTGTCATTTTCTCATGGTATGCAGGATAATCATGCGTAGACTCAGCCCAGAATTCAACTGTTCTCGGGCCTATGTCATTTCCTCAAGATATGCCCTTGCCTCTCTCTCAGAGTTAGGCACACCATGTGTGATATGGCTAATACATTGACCTGGCTTCATCAGACGTATATGGCTCTAGCACAGAAGCTGTGTGGATACTGTCCGATTTAGTCACGTCCAACAAAAGAGGACCCTGGAGATGACAAACAATATTGAGCGACTGGGTTGACTCATGCATCACACAATCCTGAGGACCAATAGGGTCTCAGTTACTACATTTGACATATAGGATCTCTACCCAATGTATTATATACGATACCCGAATGAATGGGCCTGACCTGTCAGGTAGCCCCTGGATTGGCTACGTCCGGGCTTGAGTAGACCTCCAGCTTGTAGATGTCAGGTTGTCCACCCTAGGAACGTTTTGTCTCCAAGACACACTTTCCACACTCATACCAAGCCTTTATTATTATTGGGCACATTCATTTCCATGCTTTCCTCTCACTTGCAAACCATGCCTTTCTCGCAACCAAGATCTTGTGGTGTGGTGCGCCTAGTAATCTGTGTGTTTCTCCCCTTTAACTAAATATAGTATAGTAGTGGGGTTATATGGCACACCGTGTAGTTCTCCATTCCAGCAAGAATATGAAAGAAGATACTACCCCTCCCGGCCGCCGCTCTCGACTGAGCTGTCGCCCCAATGTACCGGCATTGCCCTGCACAAGCCATAGTGTAGATGAGTTCAGGTTCTCTCAGTGAGATAGAGGAGTCCATTATCCTCCCGACATCATCCTATCGAGTGACAGACGAAAGAGATAGTCCTGTGGCTAGCCTCTTCTGGCTCAAGAAGATAGATCATAGATTACCATAGCTATCCAAGGATGATATTTCACAGAAAGATGACAATATGCCCAATTCAAGCCGTAGAAAGAAAGATAGCAACAGCTCATCTGACGCCAAGAACAAATGAAATCCTCTGTGGAGATATATTGTTCAGATTCACTTCCCCGGCTATTCCCAGAACAAAGCACCTAGTTAGATTGCCAACGGTCAACCAACTCTTCATTTGTTATGATTGGCTTTTCGCCAATTCATCTTCCCCCTCGAGACAAAATACATTTATAAGTCCAGGTCTGGCTGGACCACCCACAACTCAAGTATTACCTTTCCACTACCTCAGTAGTATGTTGCACCTCTGTCGTAATCTTTAAATCACTTGACATGCTGCAACTATCAAACGGTAGGTGTTGGCACGGCCATCAATTGACCAGCAGCCGCACCAGTGCACATTTGACGCAAGGCGTTCCATCGGGTCTACCCGAAAGGAAAGACAAATATATACTCGCTCCATGTAAAGATTGTGGTATGAAGATAACCCAAAGAACCATCTTTCATGGAGATTTGAGCGAACAAGAGAACTGAGAGCTTCCGAAAGCCGTTTCCCCCTGTTTACCCAAAATAAAAGAATGCATAAGGACATGGGCCACTGGCGTTTCGCTACAGTTGGCCATCTCAGTCACCAGTCTTAGATCAGGTCTGTGCTCCTATAATCAGCATCATGTGTCATGGTTCACCATCTCAGTCACTAGTCTTAGATCAGGTCTGTGCTCCTATAATCAGCATCATGTGTCATGGTTCACCATCTCAGTCACCAGTCTTAGATCAGGTCTGTGCTCCTATAATCAGCATCATGTGGCATGGTTGGCCATCTCAGTCACCAGTCTTAGATCAGGTCTGTGCTCCTATAATCAGCGTCATGTGTCATGGTTGGCCATCTCAGTCACCAGTCTTAGATCAGGTCTGTGCTCCTATAATCAGCATCATGTGTCATGGTTCACCATCTCAGTCACCAGTCTTATATCAGGTCAGTGCTCCTATAATCAGCATCATGTGTCATGGTTGGCTATCTCAGTCACCAGCCTTAGATCAGGTCTGTGCTCCTATAATCAGCATCATGTGTCATGGTTGGCCATCTCAGTCACCAGTCTTAGATCAGGTCTGTGCTCCTATAATCAGCATCATGTGTCATGGTTCCCCATCTCAGTCACCAGTCTTAGATCAGGTCTGTGCTCCTATAATCAGCATCATGTGTCATGGTTGGCCATCTCATTCACCAGTCTTAGATCAGGTCTGTGCTCCTATAATCAGCATCATGTGTCATGGTTCACCATCTCAGTCACCAGTCTTAGATCAGGTCTGTGCTCCTATAATCAGCATCATGTGTCATGGTTCACCATCTCAGTCACCAGTCTTAGATCAGGTCTGTGCTCCTATAATCAGCATCATGTGTCATGGTTCACCATCTCAGTCACCAGTCTTAGATCAGGTCTGTGCTCCTATAATCAGCATCATGTGTCATGGTTGGCCGTCTCAGTCACCAGTCTTAGATCAGGTCTGTGCTCCTATAATCACCATCATGTGTCATGGTTGGTCATCTCAGTCACCAGTCTTAGATCAGGTCTGTGCTCCTATAATCAGCATCATGTGTCATGGTTGGCCGTCTCAGTCACCAGTCTTAGATCAGGTCTGTGCTCCTATAATCAGCATCATGTGTCATGGTTGGCCATCTCATTCACCAGTCTTAGATCAGGTCTGTGCTCCTATAATCAGCATCATGTGTCATGGTTCACCATCTCAGTCACCAGTCTTAGATCAGGTCTGTGCTCCTATAATCAGCATCATGTGTCATGGTTGCCATCTCAGTCACCAGTCTTAGATCAGGTCTGTGCTCCTATAATCAGCATCATGTGTCATGGTTGGCCATCTCAGTCACCAGTCTTAGATCAGGTCTGTGCTCCTATAATCACCATCATGTGTCATGGTTGGCCATCTCAGTCACCAGTCTTAGATCAGGTCTGTGCTCCTATAATCAGCATCATGTGTCATGGTTCACCATCTGTCACCAGTCTTAAATCAGGTCTGTGCTCCTATAATCAGCATCATGTGTCATGGTTCACCATCTCAGTCACCAGTCTTAGATCAGGTCTGTGCTCCTATAATCAGCATCATGTGGCATGGTTGGCCATCTCAGTCACCAGTCTTAGATCAGGTCTGTGCTCCTATAATCAGCATCATGTGTCATGGTTGGCCATCTCAGTCACCAGTCTTAGATCAGGTCTGTGCTCCTATAATCAGCATCATGTGTCATGGTTCGCCATCTCAGTCACCAGTCTTAGATCAGGTCTGTGCTTCTATAATCAGCATCATGTGTCATGGTTGGCCATCTCAGTCACCAGTCTTAGATCAGGTCTGTGTTCTTGTCCTAATTATGCTATTTGGCCAATCCATCCATGTATTTATATCTTACTTCCTCTTGCTCTTTTCCCATTAATGTTGCCAGTTGTCATTAAATCTTCCAGTTTATTTCTCCTCATAATGGACTTAAAAAATCTTGGCTGTCTGCATGTAATTTCTCTAATCATTTTCAGTTTTCAGTAGTTATAGATGATAATAAGCTGGTGCATTTGTAAATGTTTGCAAGAAATTGCATTGCATCATAGAAATATTAACTTAAGCAGTGTCATTGCCTGGCGGTGTATGGCTTTGGGGGTATTGAACCTGTACACTGAGGCAGTAGACCTAGAAATACATAGAATGGTGGATTCTGAAACTTGTATTTGTGTTTTGAAGGACAGTGAAGTTTGCGAATGGGTGAAAATATAAATATAATTCCATGGCAAATACTGTTGTAGGGATGTGAAGCAAAAAAGTAAAGGATCCTGTTCCACACCTAGAGGTGTATCAGTTGCATGATGCTTGCTCCATACTTTTATAGATCAATCGGCACTAGGTGAGTGATGTAGCCAATGTCACACAACCATATTTTCTTTCCAGTGATACCCATATAAGACTGGGTCGATCTGGAACCCAGACTCATCATCAAGTGCCATGCAGACTGGCGTAGGCGTTCATGATTCCCCACATATCTTGGTCTGTGGTTTTCTGGATCAACTCTGCCGTTGATATTCCTCCATGCCACCGTCGCAATTCATCCAGCATCATTTCTCGTGGTCTGCCTCTACCTCTCTTCCCTTCGATATTTCCAGTGTTCTCCAACGCTTCTCTTCTCATCACATGACCCAAAAAAGCTGTTTGTCTCTTTCTTATTGTTGTATATAATGTTCCAGTTTCATTAGCTTCTTTCAGGCATTCGTTCGTTAGTTACTTTGGCAGTCCAGGGAATTTCACAACATTCGTCTAAGGAACCACATCTCTATTGCTTCCAATCTCTTCCTAATTTGTTAATTTGCATTCCAAGATTCACAGCCATACAGCAAAACAGGTTCTATATAGGACTTCAGCACTCTCTTTCTTGCATTCAATGATAGTGACTTATTGCATAAGATATTCTTCATTTTCTGAAATGCAGCCTTTGCTTGACCTATTCTGCTCTTAATCTCTGTTGTACATCTTCCATCTGATGTTATAAATGTCCCTAGATATTTAAAACTATCCACTTGGTGAAGAATTTTCCCTTCTATCTCTATTTCAAATTTGGGTGTCACCTGTTTCTTTGATATCACCATTGTTACTGTTTTCTTGATATTCAAGGAGAGTCCTTTCTTTGCACTCTCTGTTACTACAATATCCAACAATTGTTGTAGATCTGTTGCATTATCCGCTACCAATACTGTGTCATCTGCATAACGTTATATTATTTACATTATAACCTCCTAATATTATTCCTGACTAGTGTTTAAAAATCTCTGCACTGATGGGAACTCAAATACATTACAACCTGGCATGTGAAAGGAACTTTTAAAAAAAAAAACATGACTCACTGGCAGGTTTGAATTCTAGACATAGCAATATCATGCCTATAGCATTTTCAGTGCTCTGTAACAATACAAAGCCTGAGTTTCTATACCTGTAACTTTTGCTGTTAAGATTTAGCATAGTATCGTTTTACTTTATAGTAACCATTGTTTTCACTTTGTCTTTCAGCCGGAGATGGTGGGTCACTATTTGGGTGAATTCTCCATTACCTACAAACCAGTCAAACATGGCAGACCTGGTATTGGTGCCACCCATTCCTCCAGGTTTATTCCACTCAAGTAGTTCATATGAATAAATTATGTTAACACAGTTTGATTTCGTCACACGTTGTTTTCTTTATTTTGTTAGTGTAATATGAAATGAGTGTTGATTAGAATATGCAAAGAATACTATGGGCAGTCAAAAAAAAAAACAATCAGCAAGTAATACAAGAAACAAATAAAAACTAATTAGAGAAATTAGATGTAGACAGTCAAGATTTTCTGGGCACATTATGAGAACTAAACTGGAGAACTTAACAACAACTGGCAAGATTGGGCGAACAGAACAAGGGGAAGGCAGCAAAGTAATTATTTGGATGACTTGCTCACATGGCATAATTGATAAAAACACAGAGCTGATCCACAACTAGTGATCGTGTGAGATAGTGTAATATGCCCGCCTACACTTATGGTTAATGATAAATGTAGCATGTCCTTTGCAGTCAACTCCAAGTTTGATGTTATGTGCAATTTTACATTCAATAGTTTGCCATTGCTTTCTGAATGAGAACATTTAAGCCCAACTGACCAGTGTATGAAATGAACAGACTACCCTGCAACCAAAACAGGAAGTAGTGGAGCTACGCTTTAATAATAAATTATAAGCATGATTAAAATGGGCAGTAGCTCAACCTTATTTGAATACACCATGGGAATGTAACGGAGATCCTTCTCCCTTGATAGGTTTGCTCTGAATGCTCATAAGCTGAGTTTTCAGTTCTTGTTAGCTTTTCTCACACTGATCCTGCAACAGTGTCATCCAGTTTCACCAAATGCATATCGCTGATGTAGTCAAACCTCCACCAATGACCCAGTCGGATCATGGCAGTAGCAAATATTTACATTTATTTACTACTAGCCCCGACAGAAAGAGGGAGGCCAAAGAATGCAAAGAACCCCAAGGGCAGAGGTAGACCAATATCCAAGTAATATTGGAGACAAATATCACACGACATAAAGTAATTAGATAAATCCTTCTAGCTGAAATATACAACACATGTATTTCAGCTTGAAGGATTTATCTAATTACTTCAGGCCCCTCTGCCATACAACACAAGGTACTAAATAGGTAATAAGTGACAGTTTTTAACAGTTTCTTTGTGACTTTAGATCATGTTGTGTGATTTCTGCAGTATGTACCTGGCGAGATGCAGCGAATTATGCCATGGCTTAAATTGTGCAATCGATTGGGTCTTCGTTATTAAAATTCACAACCGGAAATCGTGCAAACGATTGTGTCTTCATTATTCAAATTCACTACAGGAAAACATTGTTTTAAATATCACAAAGAAAGATATTTTCTGGTTACATTATGAGAAGAGATGGTCTGGAAGATGACAACTGGAAATATTGAGTTTATTGGAAATGAGAGAACATGAGTTGGCAGAGTGGCATAGAAAATCATTAGCAGAATTTACCAAGAAAACAGGGTTATGGATTGCTTCTAGCATGGTAGATGTTAATGATAATCTTCACATCAGTTATGGTAATAGAATAATTAGTAACAAACCAATTTATGAAATAATTAAACACATCACTTTTATTAAATAATATATTGATACAAATATAAATTATTGGACTTATTTACAAAAACAATGTCTAGGAGGGGGTACATCTGTGTTCATGAAAGCCACGAGGTAGATTTGCATCACATTTTTTTGAGACATCTGCAGTATTTATAGTCCTGCAATTAGAAAAGGAAATACATTTTGTCTTCAAAAGTACTTTAAAAAATAGACATCAATACATACACATATAGTCAATAATACTGAGTTGCTGGGTCTTCAGTTAATCATCTTCCACTTTTGCCAAGTATCGTGGGGAGGAATAACTGGCACTCCAGTGCTCGATGGGTGGCACTGAATAGTGTCATTCCATGTGATCGTACAATGTCTTTGATATTATTTCATTTTCTTCTCGGGTGTCCACTTGCTCTCGTAGCAGATCTTTGATGTAGGGCCAGTGCTGATAGTTGATAATGTTGTATACTAACGAGAAGACTAAACCATTTAATATTCTGTCTTTCAAGACAAGATGCTGATCCCGCTGTCTGTCTGATAACATCATGTCTTATTCAGTCTCGGATAGTTGACAGCTATACTTAAGCATATCATCTTACTGGTGTTGATTTTGAATATTTTTATTTTTGTAAGGGACATTACAAATGCAGACAAGAAACTCCTTTGGTAGAGTGCAAAAAGGCTGCAATCATGCATCCATATAATCATTTCACTCAATTTTGTATTGGACCAGTGAGGTAATTAAAATCAAATGAAACAACTGCAATGCTAGTTTTGCAAATAAATTGCTGGAATCAGCTGAACGATGTATTGTTATACGCCCTAATATGGACTAGACTAATGGTCCACATTTGCTGCAGGGTGTTTGACGTTCAAGGTCAAGCTAAATCTGTAGTCTGGACCTCCGTAGTCCATCCATTGTCTAAAGTGATTGTGTGCCGTGTATCAGTCTATTTGCACGTGAGTTATGAAAAGAATGGTGTCTTGGATGTGTTAGCCTGTCTCCCACAATTTGTCTTGTAAGGTTGTTCAGCTGGGTCAGGCATTCCTCCATGCCACTTTCAGACAACCAGTATGGTTCTTCTGTTTGCCATTGCCTTTTCTCCCGCTGGTCTTTACTGTCATCATGGTGTTCTCCAATGCCTCCTATATTCCTATTATATGGCAATGGTTGTGTATAATGGTCTACTTTCACACCTGTTATTTAAAACGTATTTATTAGTTTTCCTTCATGAATAACCCTGCATTTCATGTCTTGGTATGTTGACTTTATTAAGTTTAATTGATTTATTTGTTTATTTCGGGATGTGAGATTTAAATATCGAGCACAACCCACTACTGGCAACTCTGATCGTATTTTGGTATGAACCAAAGGCCTATCCACGTCAATGTGGAAGCACTAGACTCGAGTTTCGCTCTCGTTTGAGCTCGTCAGTAGTGCATATCCTTGACCAGATCAAGTTAGTTTATTAAGTTAGATCTTCTGTAGGATTCCATAGTGCCTCAACAATTCCAACAGTATTCTCCTTTCAATGCTGTCAAAAAACCTTTTTAACATCCACAAATTCAATATATAAGTGGCAAATTCAGTTTGATGCTTTGCTGTATACCTAAAGTGGCATCTGTTTATCTTTCAAGAATGATCCTGATAATATCTTTTTTTATTTTAATCGGGAAAGACGCTTTCTCCTATGACATTGATTCAATGCACAAAAATACCTCTGAAGTCGGAGTGGGTACGCCTTATGGCGAGAGACACTTAATAGCGAAAGCTAACCTCACGCAAAATTCAGTCAATCACTACTATAAATAGTGTTATGAACTACGCTTGAGTTTTCGCCATTTCACAACTACGAGTGCTAACAAGACATGTCGCCTTAGCCAGTCAAGAAGCCTGATTAGGGGGGGGGGGGGAATGGGCACGTGAGCCGACAAGACCGTCAAGATGAACATGGATAGCCTGCCTGCCAGCTGTAGTAAAGAACCTGAAACTACAAGTATTACTGAAGCTACCACGAGAGAGAAGACAACGAAGCGAGCACCCAGACAAGAGCCAAGACAACAGAGAAAGACACTAGAGCCGGGAACACCGACTCAAAAACAGTCCGATGGGTTGTCAAGGGGATTCAAGTGGAGCTGACAGACGAAGAAATCCTGAAGCTGCTACGAGAAGAGAATCTTCACATCCGATTCTTGAAGGCGGAGCGGCTCCTCACCTACTCCAAGATACCTACAACCTTGGCAGTAGGTGACGTCGGAGGGCAGCGAAATGCGACCACAGTATCAATCAACAAGAAAATACAACAGCTAGAGAGATTCATCCCAAGAGTCAATCAATGTTCAAGATGCCAGAGGGCCGGCCACAGCAGAGCAACATGCCGCAGTAAGACGGAAATCTGCCGGTATTGCGCCGATCACCACGCCTTCAAGGAGTGTCTGCTGGCCAAGCTGGACACGGACTTCCGAGCACCCAACAACAAAAGAAAGTGCGCCAACAGCCTGGGCAAGCAGGGAGCAAGATACCTGGGCTGTCCGTACCTGCAATGACATAGAGACGCCTTAAAGATTGCAATCGACGCAAAGACACCATTCAAGGAAGCGATGCGGAGGGGCGAGACAGACACGGGTATAGCACAAGCTGAAAGAGATCAACTGCAAAAGCAGATAGACGAGTTGAAGAAACAAGTCAAGGCGCTGCTGACGCCGACTCCGACCAGCGACAATGAGAAACTACTGGCGGAAATAAAGGAGATCCAGCAAAACATCAAGCAAGAAGTGGAACATATGGCCGAGTTGAAGCAGGAAAACAAAGAAATGCTACGCACCATAAAAGCCGAGAGAGAGCGGCTAAAAGCTGAAATGAAATCAATTCAAAACAAACCAACAGAAGCCATGCAAGAGACCACAGAGAAGCCGCAAGAAACCCAACAAAAATACCGAGCCGGAGCTGCAAGATAAAACCAGCAGCCGAACCACGACGCCCGAGACACCCAAGGGGAAAACAACATCCCACCAGACAACCGAAGAAAGACAAGATGAGAACCGTTTCGACGCCCCGGAGTGGCTTACAAGGGAACCTACCTTGGAGGAATTGGAGGAGTGCGTAGAAGCAGAAAAGAACCGGGCAAGGCAAGAGGCACTTAGGCACGAGGAATACGTAAGGAGACAGGAGGAAAAAGGAAAGAAGATGCCCAAGAAACTCAGGGGGAAACCGATATACCCGGAGATACTCTATGACTATGACGCCCAACTTGAGTACTATATAGAGGACGGAGAGGCCGTCCCATCGCTGACCACAGAATTACAGCAAGAGCTCAAAGAAAGACAGCAAGAAAGTGAGAGAAGGCTCGCGGAGGAAAAACGCATTGAAAAGCTTCTACAGGCAATACACGAAAAGGAGGCAAAACACCAAATAAAAAGTCCTTTTAAGGAATGCAACCAGACAAGCCAGACGAACCAGCAGCCTTCACCAACAACAGACACCGCCAGATAAGATGGACACAAAAGACAGCCGCCACCAACCCCCGAACTGACGTCACAGACACAAAAGCAGATAAAACCAGTCCGAATCAGGACCAACTCGTAAGAGTGCATGCACAAGACAAGAATTAGGGTGAATGAACCAACAAAAACCACGGACCTCAACAATAACCACAGCTGAAAGACGCAGGTTGAACGAGGCCGAATTTGGAATTTTTGTTTTGGAAATTGGCACATCCCTCTCTCTTTCCCTCCCTCCACCTCTGTCTCTCTCTTCTTATATATACCATGCACATGCCCATGTACACTAGTGTATGAATGTCTGTTGAGCGGTGTATATGTATGTATGTGCGCTCACGCATATCAGTCCACCCAGACTTTAGGACTTGCCTCAAAATAACATATATGAGTGCATAATGTGATTTTGGTTAGTACCACCATCATGCTTGCGCCCACTCATGCTTCGTTAGTACATCCACTGAGATTGCCCAGACACCCTTACCAGACAAGTTGCCATCCTGCCCTCCTGCCTCCGCCCCTCCCCTTCTTTCTATGTGCTCACTGAACCGTAACACCTATCACCCCGCCACCATCCTCCATCTCACTGCGTCGGTTGGGTATAAAAAGAATACATAGGGGATATTCTGAGTTACTCACAGATCGGAACTGTGAGGTAAGTATGAACATATTTTTTCAATTCTCATTTTCTCTTCATTGCTTTAATTTTTTCATCTTTTTGTTCTTCTCGTCCTGTCGTCACCTTTTGATGTAGTCACAGGAAATCTCCTTGACTATATGTTGTGTTTGTGAATGTGTTTGTTTGCTGATGAAGGCTAATCGCCACAACGTCCTGTATGTGTCGTAAATCTGTTATGTAAAGCTGCACTACTTTGTGTCATTTTATATTGTTTATATATCCCTTGCAGGACGTTGCAGTCAACACCAGCATTTTCAGCTGCTGTTGATGTACTAGGCAAAGTTTACGTTCAGTAGTTTGCCATTGCTTCCTGAACGACCGGCTCCCATACCAACACGTTATAACACAACGCGACACAGTCTGCTGCACAAAAGTCGCTGCTGCATTTCGAACGCCTGGTAAGCGGCTCACGAACCGCTTTCGCAAACCTTTGGTCAAGGAGACCGGCAAACAATTTGTTTTTGTTCGCATATCCTTTACATGACATCGCTGTCAATATCAGCATCTTTCAGCTGATTGTTGATTTCTTGGCAAGATTACGCTCAGTAGTTTGTCATTGCTTTCTGAGCGACCGGCTCACATATCCCGTAAGTTACGAACGCGGCTAGAACCGCCAACGATTCTCGCGCACGTCACGTTACTCACGCGAGTATACGGGCCGGCAAACAATACATGTGTGTTTATTTATGAACTTCTGTGAGTGGCAAACATTACGTGTGTGTTTGTTTAGCACGAAGCATGCCAGTCTTCACCTTTGTCAGCATGCTTTGTGAATCAGTTACAGTCATATTTTAATATGGATATGACCAATTTAATGTTCAGTATTGTGGTCTGGTGATACCCATATTATATTCTTTAATCGGGAAAGACACCTCCTCTAACATTGATTCAATGCACAAAAATGATAAATAATACTCCGTTTTCGCCATTATAAAAATAATAATAATAATAAAAAAACTATGGGTGTTTCCTCATCCCTCCAACCTGTGTAAACCGATCTCTTCTTGGCATTCAAGTCACCCATCCAAATGTTGAAATTGCCATTTCTTTGATTAATTACAGCACTTTAAAATTTCATGTCAGATTTCTTTTTAACTGTTTTATCCTTATTATTTGTTGGCGAGTAACACTGGGATACATTTTGTTTAATTGTGTATGTGGTTCTATATATTGATGTTATAATTCTCCCCACTCTGTTAGCGCCTTTGCTGCCTCTAGATTATAACCACTCCATCATGAGGAGTAATTTCCCATGTATGCCCTGAAACTATCACTGTAAATAACACTTGGCAAGTAATTTTTCAGTTAAATTTAACCAATTATGGCATGCGGTAGCCAGTACCACGACAACCCTACATTATCGCCTGTAACTACATGCATAGTAAGGAATAGTCAACCAACACCGAAGTGGTGTCATCAGTCGCAACACGCTAAGGGAGATAGTGTGGACTGGAATTGAGCACTTGGGAATTAATAATTCATGTGCAATGAGGATGATCGGTTGACTGACTATGGTACGATTTCTATGAGCTCCAAACAATACGCGTATATTTATTTATGAACTTCTGTGAGTGTGATTGTGAACTGTATTAATGATAATGGTTTACCAACTGATGTTTCTGTATATTATGGTACAGTCTACAGTGTTTCTTGTCATTTAAGGCCCTGCTAATGCACAGACAATATTGATGTGTAGGAGAGAGAACATGGTATAAACTAACAGTTTCTAACCTGTGCAGAATTTGTTATTAAATATCCTAATCCATTCCTGTTTGATCAAATCATCAGTCGAGTCAGGGGTCACGATGTTAGCTTCTGTTGAAGCAAGACTGCTTATGAATCCCTTGTCATAGCCATTGCCAATCACAATCACAAACGTCTATTAAAAAAACAAACAAGAATTGTCAGTTAGTTAGCAATTTTAAAGTGTGAAGTGCAAAAGATAGTAAAGAACACTTGGCAAGTACTCTGTTAGTTTTAAAATTGACCCGCCCAGTGTCATTGGGAATAACCAAATGTACAGGGACGTCAATCGCGATAGCGTAACATACTCGTACTCAATTAACAAACAAAACCTAATGTAGTTAGTTAGTTAGTTAGTTAGTTAGTTAGTTAGTTAGTCGTGGTTCCAACATCACGGCAACGGGTCGTCCCCATATTGTTCCGTTCCTGTGCCAGTGAATACCACACAAAATGCTCCTCACTGCCCAATGTGAGCAATGGAATAGACAGGAGTCTCGGCAAGCCAACAGCCCGCACAGGTACACTGTGCATAATGCCGCCTACAGAATGCCAACACAAAAGACCTCCATGAAAAATAAAGTTCATCGTCGATGGAAACGGCAGTCACCAGAAAGACTTCTTTGACCCGGGTTTTATCCCATATGGTTTGGTCTCTTTCCGCAGGACAACCCGCCGAAAGTGCCGCACAAAGCACGAACTTCGTAGCTCCAGTGGCGACTCCCAGGAATCTCCTGAAAAATGCACTCGTGAGACCGAAAAGGCAAACCAGTCAATCCAGCAACAGACGGCCGCCATCGTTCCGAACATGCAGTTCACACTACAGACAACCGCGGACAAATGTAAAAGCATTCCACGTGAAATTCACAGCTCACAGTGTTGCGCCATGTACTCACTCAGTACTACCTAATGTAGTAAAACGACGGTGACATCTATTAGTCTGCGTTAACTGTGTATAACTGGTTATATCATCATCATCATCATCATCATCATCATCATCATCATCATCATCATCATCATCCAGTGCCTTGCCGGCTGGCGTGGGCGATCATGCCTCTCCACACACTACGATCCCCGACGTCAAGGATCAGTTCGTGTGTTGACTCCCTTCCGTGCCATGACACAAGACTGTCAATAATCTTTTCACGCTGTCTTCCTCTACTTCTCCTTTCGTAAATCTTTCCGGTTGTCACAACATATTCCAGTTTTTGTCTTTTCATAACGTGGCCAAAGAACGAGGACTGCCTCTTTCTGATGACGATTGATAATAATATAATAATAATAAATATCATGTTAATGACTATGACACCATAGTGGGCAGTTTAAACGTACTGGTATTTTATGTCACCTTGATGCAGCTTGTACAGCGCCATGCTGTTTATTTTACCAACTGGCCACACAATGACGAACAGATGACTATGCTTTTTGAGACACTTGGAGTTTGCTTTCTTGTTCAGAGAATGGGGGAGATGGTAGTGAGGCAGGGTGTCGCCAGACATACACATTTAGCCAGCAACACAAGACATAATAATACTCAACACTAAATGACGCGATCAGTTGCTTAACGCTGACTGGTATGTGAAATAAGAGATCGGAGCATCTATAGAAATGTCGGGGGTGCTATGACGACAAACCTCACTAGTCACGAATTATGCTGTGGCCTAGAATATACAACCGCAGTAATGTAATGGCTGGACACTCGCCTACTGTGCTGCTGTTTTTAATTCTATACATGTCTTCATTGATAGATCAGACCATATCTGCTTTATAAATGTTGTCCTTGGTCTACCCCTTCCTCTTTCCTCCAGTATTGTGCCCTTCTGTGCTGTCTTTGGTATTTCTTCAAGTCCAAGCGTGTGACGAAGCCATGGAATTATTGGCGTTTTGATTACTTTAAGATGTTTTCTTGGTTGTCTTATATTTTGTCATAGTTTTTCGCTTATACACCCCCCTCCCCCACCCCCAATCCAGATGGTTCTTGTCATTTTGCAATAACATCACACCTGGAAAGCCTGTATATGCGTTTTTAGTTTCACATTTATTCAATGTCCACATTTCAGAACTACATAACTGGACAATTGAATCCAGTGAGATGAGTACTATTATATCGTTTTATCATCAGGCAAGACTGTACGATACAATATGACATGGAATGTTTGAGTTTTAAGTTTAATTTTCAATATTTGCTACCTAATTATGTTTTACACTTAAAATGTAAACTGTTTTAAAAACGTTAGTCTTTAACATGCCTGCAAGTAGCATAAAAATTATACAGTACTAATAAATATAAACGAAGCAAACCTGAACTCCAAAATACTGGATTCTGTTTGCTAGAAGCATTGTTTCGGTCTTCCTGGGCATGCTGGCCGGCACAAACATAACAGTTCGTTTTTTAGCGTCATGTCTGACATTCCCGTTTTCTAAAAACTCCATAACTTTTCTGAGTAGTTCATTTATTTCTGGCCCGTTGTTGTTTTGTAGTGCAGCTGTGAAGTCTTCCTTTGTAATAAACTGCAAAGAAAATGTTGGTAATATATGAAAATAATGTTTCAAATTAGAAGGTCATTGTAAGTATTGCTTTCATGTAATAAAACCACACAGCATGTTTGTTCTTCCTCTACAGCTACCTTGATTCAGATATGAACAGCTACATTTGAGTTTTGCCTAAATGTTCGGGTCTACAATTAAACCATGACCCGTTCAAATTAATATCCGAATTGTGGCTGACTCGGTCACA
Organism: Cepaea nemoralis; assembly: GCA_014155875.1. NCBI lineage: Eukaryota > Metazoa > Mollusca > Gastropoda > Stylommatophora > Helicidae > Cepaea > Cepaea nemoralis. The sequence continues at coordinate 128,294 of JACEFZ010025785.1, forward strand.
GGGTTATTAATCTGAGCCTGGCGATAGACCCTAATATAACTTATCTTCAGAGGTTGAACGGGGTAGAGGTAATGATAGAATGCAGTGAAAAGTTCGGGTCCATGGGGTATAATAATGTTGTTAGGACGACTCATTTCGTTCTCAACACACCACGTGACAACTTGAAACACTAGATGTACCCGAGGACAGTGGTTTCTTTTGCCGAAACACCACAACAGCATGACCCACTGCACTATAGCACATATATTGGAACCCATGACGGTCACAAACGAATCATTCTCCGATCCACCCACACGCTAGTTTCCAAGTAAAATCTTGTTCACGCATACACGAGTAGATCGTATGTCCAACATTCAGAAACTTTCACACCAAACACAAAATGGAAGAGTCCAGAATGCATGCTACAAATGATTATATTAGACACACTCGCTAATATAAGCTGTGTTTTCGGAGAGTTTACCCGTCTGGGTTGTATCAGTTCAACAGACCAGACATTGATCTTTTTTCCCATCCAACACTCTCGGCCTATTATACACACGGCAGGCACGTATACAACAGGCCGATTGTGACATGTTCCAAAGTATTGTCACACTTCATTGTAACCTAACACATGGCAAGCTGTAATATGATTGGGTATTACAGATGTGAAGTTAAACAAAGCTAGTTTACACATTCACAACGCGACAAGTGAATGCAGCTCCGTTTCAAGCTGCAGGCGCTCACACATTCACAAAACACATGTCGCTAAAAACAAAAACAAAAACAAAAGAAAAAATGGTACGGCCTCTCGAATGTGGAGTGTTACGCCTTCACATATTCTAAGCCACTACATATGAGGTGTGATGGTCAGTTTCCTTCCTCGTCGCTTTTCCTTCCAAGACATTTGTCAGAACATTCTAATACTGGCAAAAAGACCATTTGTGAGAACATGCATATTTCCTGCGGTAACATATGGATGTGAGTCATGGACCATTTCGCAATTACTAAAGAACAAAACTGGGGCTTTTGAACTCACATGTTACATGAACGTTCGTTGAATATCATTGACCAAGAAGAAGAAAAATACTGACATTCTACAAGATTTGCATAGCGAAGAAAGCTGACTCATAAACAAAATCATGTCTTGGAAAGAACGGTGATGGAAGGCATCATTCCCGGAAGAAGTGGTCGACCAACACTCAGTTGGACTCGGGACATTGCAGACAACTTGGGAATGCAAGTGCACGGGGCAGGAGAAATGGCCAGAGATCAAGAAACTTTTCTTATCTCCGTGATGAGAGCGATTTTCTGCAAAGGATCTGCCAGATGATATATGACTTAGACGTCTCCAGAATCTGGCTAAGTGACAGTTGTTGTAGTTTCTTAAAATGCTGTTGCATCAGTGTCTTGTTGTTTTTATGTGTAGTGATAAAAGCTTTTTACACACAGAACTCGTGCTGTCACTTGCGATTGTGTTCTTGTTAAACTGACCAATTTCACTTTCCGTTGTTGTTGATCGATTTGATGTTCACAGCTTTACTGCAGCTCATATCTCACGAGCCAGGGCCAACTTCGGAACCCGAAAACCACTTATCCCCATCTGTGGATAATAAGCTACTATTAACAGAATATTATAATGTTGTATGATATTGTCTAGGCCGACTTCGAGATCTTTTATCCATGAGAGTAAACGGTACAATGTTTTGTGTAAGCGGGACATGAATGATGATACAGACATTGATAGTGTATCTTGACAGGAATTCGCCGCTGATCGCGTTGCATGGACAGGAAAATATCATGAATGGAATCAGGAGAAAATGATTGCAGATAGGTCAGACACTGGGAGTATGAGACCTCAGTGAGTCCCTGATGATGGAAATGAACACGTGATCACATGTATTAAATTGTGGGCCGAACATTTACCACGCGTGAATTGGTCTATTCAGCCACTTTCACTACCTCTATGGGTTGTAGTTATTATGCTTTTTTTTTTTTTTTAAAGCTATAGCAACAAACTAACGCCTGTCAATGCGGCAAGTTGCCAGTGATGATATACTATAGTAAATGTCTTTTCCAGTACTTACTTGCCCAAAGACAATGTCCTCATTAGGGCAACTCCTGGAAATTACGCTGGCCCTCATGCTGCCAGAGTTTATGTTGAAGTTGTTTATCACAGCTGCTATAAAGGCTTTGATGTTCCTCGAATCCCTATGTCCAAAGGAGGCTTCGTTAAAGACGAACATTGTGTCAGCCTTGACATTTTTTCCACATGCTGCCAGACAAAGATGTATATAAATGTACAGAATAGCTAGATATAAAATGTATAGAATAACTAGATATAAAAATGTATAGAATAACTAGGTATATAAATGTATAGAATAGCTAGATATAAAAATGTATAGAATAACTAGGTATATAAATGTATAGAATATATATATATATATATATATATATATATATATATATATATATATATATATATATATTATATATATAGAGAGAGAGAGAGAGAGAGAGAGAAAGCGAACAGCTTGATATATACACTTATAGTGTGTGTGTGGGGGGGGGGGGGAGATAGCTAGATAAATAAATTTGTTGAAAGGTTAGATATTTTAATGAACAGAATATATAGGAGTTAGATATATAAAATTATAGATTAACTAGACATATAAATGAATTTGTAATAGCTAGATATATAAGTGTATAGAGTAGCTAGATATATAAATTTATAGGGTAGCTAGATATATAAATAAATAGAGTAGTTAGATATGTAAATGTATAGAGTAGTTAGATATATAAATGCATAGAGTAGTTAAATACATGTATAGAATAGCTAGATATATAAATGTATATAATAGCTAGATATATAAATGTATAGAGTAGCTAGATATATAAATGTATAGAATAGATAGATATATAAATGTATAGAATAGCTAGATACATCAGTTATGTGGACGCTGCAGGTGTGGTTGTATAGAGGAATAACGAGAACACCATGGACAAATAAAGAACGGAGCGAAGAAGTCTTGAGAGTAGTTAACCAGCACAGAGAACTGGCTACTCGCACAGGAGAGGGCAAATCAACATATTATAAGCACATATGAGAGTTGGAAAGCACGAGTACTTCCTAGCAATGGGAAAGGTTAAGGGGAAGAAAGGTAGGAGAAGAATAAAAGAGAAGATGCTGGAGAGCTCGACATGATGCTACGGAGAAACATCTGTTTCAGAAATGATTGGCAGTATACGAGACAGATTGCTGCGGACAGACACGATGACCAACGCCATAAGGCATAGAAGCTGAAGCTAGATGTGACGAACACTCAGGCAAGCCTGCACACTATATTGGCACTTAACTCTTAACCAACATGTTTAGAGGCCAGGATTTACGCCATCATAACGTAATGCAAAGGTCCCTTTTGCACGCCGTAAAGCGTATTAGGTATATGGTGCTAAACCCATATTTTTATAGACCAATCTAAAGGAGCCGGCTTCGTGGCTTAGAGGTTATGACTTTTCTCCGTAATCTCGTATACTCTCGTCGGTGACGTGATGACGGTGAGAATCAGCAGTGGTTCGATCCGCATCGGTAACTTACGGGGTATGTGAGCCGGCCGCTCAGAAAGCAATGGCAAACTACTGAGCGTAATCTTGCCAAGAAATCAACATAAAAAAATCTAAAGGAGGAAAAAAAAACAGACACAAGGAAACAAACTGGAAACAGTACTTAGCAATTTAAGTGTATATATAAGTGAAAATACTTACTTCCTTCCTCTTGGTATATCTGAACTGAAACAAAATTGTAGAAAGAAAATATAATGTAAATAAATACAGGTAAAACACATAGATGCAGTACAACGGGGATTCTTCAAAATGTGCAGATTATGATACATGTACAAAAAGTAAGTAAAGGACCCTTTTAACTCATCAAGAAGCATTGGGGATGCAGTGCTAGACCATGTTTTATAACGAACAATCGGCTCTCGGTCATGAACAAAAAGTGAGTGAAGGATCCCATTAACTGCTGAAGGAACATTGGCTATATAGTTTGTAAGAACAACCGACACTCGGTGGGTGATGTGGTCAGTATCTGCCGCTCGCCTTTACTCCCCAATATATTTACTGGAACCCACGTTAGGCAGGATCGACCTGGGAGCCCGGGGTGCCACCTGTGGTCAGGCGAATTTCTGTCACGACACACCGGTGTTATTAATTTCGTAAACAAAGGAAGGATCCCTTTCAGGTGACGAAGCGTACTGGGTACATGGTGCTAGCCCCATGTTGTAGACCACTCGGCACTAGATGGGCGATGCAATCAATATCACACCGGTCACTTTTACTTATCATTCTTGTTCCTTTTTGTTCAACCTCAATGAGAAGTTATATTAGGGTCCATCCCCAGCTCAGATTAATAATCCCGTGACTGAGTCAGCCACAAATAGCAGCTGCCCACGGGTTTACTCATGTAGGATGCTAATTTTAAGGTGATTGTTGTCCAAAGAGGGTGATTGACTTGTTACTTATCAGAATTACTTCACACACACACACACACACACACACACACACACACACACACACACACACACACACACACACACACACACACGCACGCACGCACACACACACACCACTTAAGAAACATTGCTGTATATAAAGGTGTAAAGTATCCGATACCGCTCACCCCTAGAACAATATGTAACCAGTGGTCAGATCTAACAAGGTTGTTGTTATCACCATCAATAATTTTAGCTCTGCAACATTTGATTTGGCGGTCTTCGTCGTGAAATGGTTAAGCCGCCTCGTGCCCAGACAGTCGTGGGTTCAAGTGTGTTACTTCGTCCTTCGGTTCTCGAGTGCAGTTTTACTTTCAGAGAACATTTGGGTATTTTCCGGGACCGCAGAGTTTGTGCTCTGTGTGATACTTTTGACATGCAGTTAGCTATTCCACAAGAGAGACTGAGCTATATTGGATACAACCCCGTGCACTGAAGTCGCTATTGTTTTGTTTATGAGTTCTGAGCTAAGAACCGACATTGCACTCAGGTGATTCCCACACACGCTCCGTTCTCGTTCAACAGCCTGCGTAGAGTCATACTACTAATCGTTCCAATCCGCCATCTGATTTGAAAGTTCTCCTAGTCTTCCCTCTCAGTTTTTAGACTCGTCCAGAACCCCTGCCGATCCCCCGCCATATCATCCTCTCCACAAACGGGTTCTCAGTCTGAGCCATCGATTTCTCCACCTGGTTTGTCCCTGGTTTGTATGATGGTGATACTAACCCAGATTTTGGGACTCGCCTCACAATATCGTAAAGGAGTAAGGTTAGTTAGTTAGTTAGTTAGTCGCAGTTCCAACCCCACAGCAACGGGTCGTCCCCATTATGCTCCGTTCCTGTGCCAGTGAATATCACACAAAACGCTCCCCACTGCCCAATGTGAAAAGTGGAAAAGACAGGAGTCTCGACAAACTGATAGCACGCACAAATACACTGTGCATAATGCCTCCACCAGAATGTCAACACACCAGTCCCCCACGAAACACCCAGTTCATCTCTGATGAAATCGGCTGCCATTTTCCTATCTGAATGTTTCCTAGATTTTCACCCACACAGTCCACGAAAATACGATTCATCGCTGATGGCAGTGGCAGTCAACCAGAAGCCCAGCAGCCACGCATTTCTGCATAAGGCAAAAACCGGTCAACTCTGGGACATAGCCAGCTGCCATCGCTCCGAACATGCAGTCACGTTCCAAAAAACCTCGGGCAGATTCAGAAGCATTTCACACGAAACTCACAGCTCACAGTGTCGCGCCATGCACTCACTCAGTAGCAGGGCGACGAAACCATCAAGCCTCCTTAGTCGCCTCTTACGACATGCGTGGTAGGCTACAGTGTTGCTATTCTTTGCTTCCCTTATGCAACACATGGGAGAGAAAGGAGTACATAATGTGAGTCTGGTTAGTATCACCATCATACCTGGGTGCACACTCCATTGCTCTTCAATATTCGTCCACTAGGGCCAACCCATTCACTGGCACCCACTCATGCTTTATAAGTACATCCACTGGGATTGCTAAGATACTATCACAGGTTGCCGTCTATCTTCCTGCCTCAGCCCCCGATGCTCACTGAACCGTCACACCGACCACCCCGTCATCACCCTACATCCCACTCCCTCGGTTCGGTATTAAAAGGGGTTATACACAGCTCGGAATTCTGAGGTAAGTATGACATTTTTTTCCAATTTTCATTTTCTCTTCATTGCTTTCATTTTTCTCATCTTTTTGCTCTTCTCGTCCTGACGTCACGTTTTGATGTAGTCACGGGATATCTTCTTGACTATATGTTGTGTTTTGTGAATGTGTTTATTTGCTGATGAAGGCTAATCGTCCGCAACGTCCTGTATGTGTCGTAATTATGTTATGTAAAGCTGCACTACTTTGTGTAATTTTATATTGTTTCCAAATTATTTAGTGTAAAATGTATCCCCTACAGGGCCTCATCAGGTGATGTTGTCGATCACTTCCGGTTCAGTGTGTCGTGGCCGGCGAGACACATCGATGGATGCAATCTGTATCTTGTACGTACGTATTTCCACATATAACTGACAGGCATACGCTCCGACGATAGTCCGGGCCCAGGAAACATTTATTGCATCCATCTATCGGTCTAGCCGTCCATCATCACACACTCAAAAACTGTACATGATAAATAACGGTACCACATTATTTATTGTACGTGTGTATTTCCATATATAACTGATAGCTGTCAAATATTATTGGTACGTATTTCGATTTGCTCAGTTCTATATTTTAGTTCGGAGTGTTTAATATTATTTATTATATCACCTAATGCGGCATTGTAAGGGGTGCTTTTTACACTAAACAATTTGGGACCGTTATTCGGAAGAGTGCCGGTTTTTTGTTTTCTCTCGTTCGATTTGAAGTCAAGCGTAGTCCACATACACTACTTCTAGTAGTGCTGGACTGAATTTTGCGTGGGGATTAGCTTTCCTTATTAAAAATTAAAAGTGTCTCTCGCCATCAGGCGAACCCATTCCGACTTCAGAGGTGCTTGTAATTTACGTCCCCAAGTCAAGGACGATAGGTCAACATTTTAGCCCAACTGACGGGTGTAGGGGCTGAACCCCTTACCTCGGCATCAGCATACGCGTTCTTGTCCATTCGGCCATATTGACCTACAAAAGGTGTTTAATACGGGAGGGAAAGTCCGGCCACATATTCCTCCGTATACTCAGCCTAGAAAAATGTGATGGCCCTACCCCTTCAGCGGGTTCCTGGACGGAACATGTCATTTTACCGGGCGCGTTGGTGTTACGGATAGGATGTTATGCTGAGACAAAGATTCCATTCCAACTGTCGTATGGTACAGCAGACTGAGATAAGTGGCACATTTTAAAACACAATTTCTTTTCATTGTTCTCATTTATTTTTTTCATCTTTCCGTTCTTCTCATTCCGTTCTTATACCTTAATACAATTACTATAGTGTATTCACAGTGTTTATGTGTTGTGTTTTGTGTATTTATTTACTGATGAATGCTAGTCGCCGCAACGTCGTATATTTTCCGTAAAGTGTTCAGTAAAACAGCATTACTTTGTGTTATTTTATATTGTTTGATACAGGAGGTAAAGACTGACCACCTATTCCACAGTAACAGTCACAGGTCTACAAAAATATGATGGTCCTAACACTTCACATACCCACAGTAGCTTTCCTGGTAGAGGACTTGTGCTGGTTTAATTATTGTGCGCAATAAATCGAAATGATCTTTCGATAAGGAGGGTAATGTCAAATATCTGATAATATGAAACAATATACGCGGTGCTCTATACCTTGTGACATCCTTGACGAAAGCTGTGACCGGATATCCGCCAAGTGATTGAAGTCGTCGACGTAGTAGTAGAACTCCTTCTTTGGATCACTTGCGATGGAACGGAGTTCATTGACGTCCACTGAGCTTTTAATGCCTATTGTGAACAATGAGATTCCCCCTTCTTTGATCAGAGTCGCATTATCAGCTGTGAGTTGTTTATGCCTGGAATGTAATAATTTATTATTTATTGTTGTATTTCACATAGTAAGCATAAAAAATGCGACCATAATTTCAGAGATACTGACAATTATGTATCAATAAACATATATTCTACGTCTCTATACTATATAAGACTAGAAAATGACAACTGTTGATCAATCCCCGGAGACACTGAAACAACAGATTAATAAGTACGCATGTAGCTGTTAACTCTCACAGGACCGGGCCAAAGACAACTGACCACAGGGCATACTAAACCGACCGGGCGCGTTAGCGTGTTCACTGCAGGGCTGCGTAGATAATGTCATGCAGGAGGTCGGACTAGGGTTCGACGCGTATGTTCGTCGCCCGCTAAGTGAGGGGAAAACTGGCCCCTTATTCCTCCGTGTATTCAGATTTACAAAATGTGATTTGTCCTATCACTTCAGAGAATCACAGAAGGTAATTGACTCGGTACTTAAAAAAAAACACACACTAAACCGGCGGAAATTTAAACACCATTGACCTGGGCTCCCAGGTCAGCCCTCCCTTAAATGGTAACAGGAAATGCCATGTTCCATTCACCCGTGGGTAGGCTTTCTTTCCCAACAATTTGTTAGAGCTTTGCAGTCTACACTTTACGATTTTAAATTATTGTGAATTTTTTTTTTTTTCACGCACAACATACACACGGGATCTCCTATTTTTTAGCCCGAATCCCAGGAGGCAAGGTATTCGAAATTTTAAGACCCAATCCGCCACTGATGCTAAATAGGTACCACTAAATGTCTTGGAAAGTAAAGTTAGTTAGTTAGTCTTTCCTCTTGAGCCTAAGGCGGCGCATAGGGCAGAAGTCCTGTCTCTCCATGCTTGGCGGTTCGCTGCTACCTGTTGTAGATCTTGGATATTTACTTGGCCATTGAATGAGCCTTCTCTAATGATGGTTCTACGCAGGGTCTCTCTTGGTCTTCCCCGTTTTCTTTTCCCTACTGGTGACCATATGAGGGCTTAAGTAAAGGCCGACTTGATACTGACCACATCACCTAACGAGTACCGATTGGTCCATACAAATGTGGGTCGAGCGCCATATTCTCGGTGCGTTTTATGGCGTGTCAAGAGGTCCTTTACATTACAAATATGGCATTGATTGGAGAAGGTAGCGAGTGAAAACCACACATTCGTGGATTAATTTAATTAGTTATTATCTCGGGCTAATGTTACAGTAACCAATTCAGTCATGGTTATTACTTAACTCCTTCTATCCTTTATATTTGTTGCTGTAGCCTACACGTCTCCCATATTCTATTTAGTTTATATTCCATCACCTAATATCTTTAACTCTTTGCGAACGAAACACTTTATTTGACAGCAGCTACACAGAAGACAACAAGAATTAACGATTCATTTGGATTGAAGGAGTAAAGGTTGCTCGTGACTAGCTACTTGAGCTAATCCACCACCCCCCCTCACCCCACTTATTTTTTCCAGCTCCCTTACTTCCGCTTAGCCCTTTCCTATTAGATGAGTAACTTGTCAAGAGTGGTAATGACACTTCGGCATTGTTTGCGCATATAAAGACATCGTTCTCTCTGGTCTCGGGGTCACGATGTGTAACAGGATATATAATTCATCATAATAATCTAGTAGATCGTCATCAATGATTTGACATATTTATCGACGCACAAAATTCACTCCTAGCTCAGGCGCACTTGTCTCTTGGTGAGTGAAGTATGTCAGTAAAGGATCCCTCTTCCTGCCATGAGGCATCACGATTTTAAGATGCTAGCTCCATATTTTTAAAGCGATCGGCGCTAGATGGGAGATATGGTCAGTGTCACGCCAGCCGATTTTACTTCCTAGGGGATTTTCTGGTTCCCAGGTTAGACTTTGTCGACCTGGACACCAAGGTTACTAAAACAAATTCCAGCCTTGATACGGATTTAACTATATGACCACCAGGCAGAAAGACACTCGCGCTAGCCGCAGCACTACCGCCGTATCTTTAGCCGTATTTATTTCCTATGGCAATTTTTCGCAACGTCATAGCTCTTCACAATGAAGTGCGATTTTCAACAATTTTGGTGAAGAATTAGATAATTATTGTGGTGTTCAAGATGACGATGATGATGATGATTCTAGTGATGACACTACCGTTTGGTCAAATGATAATGGATAATGACAGCGAACATAATGATGGTATTGACGAGAATGATGATGACAGGGATAGCAGCCGGTCTGTTATCAGGGAACGATTCATGGTAGCCAATATAATGATGATGAATAAGACAATAGTAGACGGTTTGTTATCATGAAATTATAATGGAAGCGATCATAATGATGACAACGATGCTGCTGATAATAACGATGATTACACTAGTGATTGGTCTGGTTATTCAAAAATGACGATGGTGATGAAGATAATGACGACGACCACGATTATGCTACCAATTTTATTATTATTTTTTTTTTTGCGCTCGCTCGCTTTGAACTCAAGCATAGTCCATACACAATACTTCCAGTAGTGCTGGACTGAATTTTGGGTGTGGATTAGCTTTCCCTATTAACAGTGTCCCTTGCCATCAGGAGAACCCACTCTGACTTCAGAGGTACTTGTAATTTACATCCCCAAGTCAACACTTTAGTCCAGCTGTCCGGTGGAGGGGATGAACTTCTTACCTCAACATCAGCACACGGGATGTTTAAGAACACGCGTTCTTATCCATTCGGCCATGCTGACCTCCATGATACAAATAATCTGTATGCGTATCATGAAATGATGATAGTGATATTAAAAGGTGCTGATGATGATGATAATATTCGCATGTGCTAATTATGATCATGATTATGCCAGTAATAACTTCCTAAATACGATAAAAAGTTAGCAGTGAAGACGAGATATACATGAAATCACAATTATGATGAAAAACAATTTTCATTCAGATTATTGATGATAACCATAACATACCTGGACTCTCCATCGGTGAACAACACTGCTATAAGGGGGACTTGTAATCGGACAAGGTTTCGAGGCAAGCAATACTGTCTCAAGCCCAGAAGACCCCTATAAATAAAAAAAATGGAGCGGTTATAGTGCCGGAATTAACGCATACAATAGACAAGCTACAACCTACGAAACCACATAATATACAAGATCAACTATGTGGACATGTGGATTGGCGCTGCAGACAGCTGATCACATACTTCAAGACTGCCACGAATACGACATATCTAGGCAAACTTTCTGGCCTACAGAAACAACAAGGGAATATAAACGTCCTCTTCTTCTTCTTCTTCTTCTTCTTCTTCTTCTTCTTCTTCTTCTTCTTCTTCTTCTTCTTCTTCTTCTTCTTCTTCTTCTTCTTCTTCTTCTTCTTCTTCTTCTTCTTCCATTCCTCCTCCTCCTCCTTCTTCTTCCCCCTCCTCTTCTTCTTATCTTCCTCTACCCATCCTCCTCCTCCTCCTCTTCTTCTTCTCTTCCTCTACCCATCCTCCTCCTCCTCCTGCTTCTTCTTCTTCTTCTTCTTCTTCTTCTTCTTCTTCTTCTTCTTCTTCTTCTTCTTCTTCTTCTTCTTCTTCTTCTTCTTCTTCTTCTTCTTCTTCTTCGCGAACAACGTTTGCTCTGTGTTTATTCCTGCATGGGTCACGCACACATTGATTCGCTTGAGGTCTTCACCGGTCCCCCAGAGATTTTCTGGAAGGATCGCTCCAGTCGCCTTGATTACCTCCCTCAGTTCAGCGAAGTCATCTGTCTTGTCGGAAACGCTGTGGGGTTATCGTAACTGCACCACATTTGCTAAAGACACAGTCAGTGAGACACACTCGGTAGAGGTGGGGAGATGGTGTGTGTGGGATGTGTGGGTTGGGGGATGGGTGGATGGATGGGGGCATGTATGTGCCTGTGGGTATGTGTGTGATTGGGTGGTGGGTGTATGAGTGGGGGACACGCGGATGGATAGGGGATGGGTGGGTGGGTGGGGGATTTGTCTCATAACATTGTAACATGCATTTTTTATGTTTACAACATTCATTTGACAATTCCCCCCCCCCCCCCTATATTAATGCACTATGCACTGATGAACGAAAGATGAGTGATTGGAAGGGCCGAATGTAAGACGGGCCTGCGTGCCCAATTTGTTACCCTTTGAAAATAAAGTTCGTTCGTTCGTTCGTTCCTTGTGCTCTGTGTCCACATTGTCTTGTTATGAGTCTGAAGTAATAGTGGTAATGGTAGACACAACATCGCCATAATCATCATCATCAGTAGTAGTAGTAGTAGTAGTAGTAGTAGTAGTAGTAGCAGTAGTAGTAGTGGTAGTAATAGTAGTAGTAGTAATAGTAGCAGTCGTTGTAATAGTAGTATCAGTAGTAGTAGTAGTAGTAGTAGTAGTAGTAGTAGTAGTAGTAGTAGTAGTAGTAGTAGTAGTAGTAGTAGTAGTAGTAGTAGTAGTAGTAGTAGTAAACTTGTAACAAATGTAACTTATATTGAGATAATTAACTTACTGATTTAAACAAAGCTTGCATACCTGGAGATATATCCGTCACCTGTCAAATAAGGAGCCCTCAAGATTTCGCTCCTCAGTTGATCTTTAGGCAAGTTGTTGGCGATTGATAGGTGTTGTCTGTAGGCTGCGGCGAATACCCCCACCCCTACCCTGGTGGTAGACGGACTTATGTCCATGTCGGACACCAGACTGGATACAAACGTGAGCATCCTATTATAGTCCTCACGCCAGACGCTGGACGAACTGTCCAGCAAAAAGCAGACATCGGCTTTCTTGTTTGTCCATCCTGTTTAGTTAAGAAAGATTTTGGATTGTAATGGTGGTCTCTCATAAGTCTCTCTCTCTCTCTCTCTCTCTCTCTCTCTCTCTCTCTCTCTCTCTCTCTCTCTCTCTCTCTCTCTCTCTCTCTCTCTCTCTCTCTCTTGCGTTCTCTCTATTACAGCCGGGGATTTTGAGATATGTATCACATTTTTGCATTGTTTTTATTTTATTTTCATTGTTCTCATTTTTCATCTTTCCATTCATCTCATCCCATTCTTATGCCTTAATTTAATCACTGTAATGTCTTCCCCGTATTTATATGTTGTGTTTTGTGTATGTATTTGTTCGCTGATGAAGGCTAGTCGCCACAACGTCCTGTAGTTTTCTTAATTGTGTTCTGTAAAGCTGCATTACGGACGCAGCATACCGCCTCGAAACATAGCTGTGGGCGATTTGGCAGCAGATCGCCTTACGTTGATTTTTTTATGAAATGGTATGTGTGCCGGTCGTTCAGAAAGCAATGGCAAACTACTGAACGTAAACTTACGGAATCGCGAACAACAAACAAATGCTGGGGTTGAATGCTACGTCCCTGCATAGGATATACAACTAACTTGTAACTCTTTCTTATGGTAATTTTCTAGGCTGAAGGGAGTAATGGTCAAATGGTGCTAAACTCGTAGTTGTTATAGACAAATCGGCACTAAATGCCGAGTCGACCGCCTCTACTTTCAAAACATTTCCCTGCACCAATTTTTATTGATTTTCATTTGATTCTTGTGTCCAAGGGTTCTGAGATATTTTCAGGACCTCATTTACTTCCTTTACACACTTTTTAGTGGTTATTTGTTAATGCTGTTGCATTAGTATCTTTTTGTTTTTGTATGCTGACGAATGCTTTCTCTCCGAAACAACAATTTTGCCAAGCGTGATTGTGTTCTTGTAAAGCTGACAATCTGCAATTTTCTGTTTTGGTTAACTCCGCACTGTACGTTATTGTTGTCACGTTGTCGTCATTCAGAGTTCATATTTTATCGAATGAATTGCGTGTCTTCTGTGTACATCACAATAGGATTGTTCACAGCTGTCAGAGTTCACGGATGTTAAGGAAAATTATCCACTTCAGAGGGGAATTTCCACAGATTAGCAGAAAACAAAACAAACAACTGACCTTTATCCAACTGACCTCTGCGATTACATTGACGCGCGCGCGTTACTAATGTTCTCGATCTGAATGTCCTATCATCTTTAAAAAAGGGACAAATCACTTAAGTACAATGAAACACTTAAGACTGGCGAAACCTTGTGCTGACATCAATTTCAAGCTTTGAAGATTGTTCCGGATATGTTGGACTACTGTCTTTCAAATTAAAGTTGGGGTGGGGTGAGGGGAGGAAGGATACAGTAGTGTTAACAGTCGTTTTATTTAGAGAGAATGGCTTTCAACAATATTTTTGTTGTTGTTGTCCCGAGCAATGCATCACAGGTAAACTTCTGTTGTTCCTGCGTATCACACAATCTTACGATGTGTTATATCTTTTTTTGCGTCGGTCTTGGATACTAAAGACATTTTACCAGATATTTTAACATGCAAGACAACATATGCTGCTGGCCCGATCGAAATCCCCCAAGAGGCCAGGATGTTAAAAATGGACTTCAGCTTCCAATTCGACCCAGCCTAAAATGGGTATCTGAAAAGTAAAGGCGATTGGCGGATGCTGACCTCATCGCATATCGAGTTGTGATTGGCCTGTAACAACATGGAGCTATCAGAATATACACAATATGCGCCGTGGCGTGGAATATTTACCATAATTAAATGATATATGGGAGAACATGGCATTAGTTACTCTTACACGTACGCTACCTCTTTTAACTGATGAAGTGCCATGTGGTGATTAACCGTCTTAAGCGACTTTCGTTTCTGCCATGGGTTTATATACTGTAGTTGTCCCCATGCAACCCCTTTAATTTGATATATCACACATGTGTGCTACCACGTTAACACAATTTAAGCCATAACTATGATACACCCTTATTAAACATTTTCCGTAATCCATATTTTTGTTCGGTCCAAACCTACTTGTTGTTTGGCACTGAATCAGTTAAAAACTAATACACTCATCATTTTCTCTTTGTGGTTAATGTCCTCCTTTATTAAAACTAACAGACGACCCTTGTACACGCCATGAAGCATATTTGGTATATGGCAATAGCATCATATTTCTGTATACCAATCGGTGCTCGACAGGTGATGTGGTTAATATAACTTTACTTTATAGGACAGACACCTATGTTGGGCTGGGTCGACCTGTACGCCAGCCTAAAATAGGTACCAGGGATCGTTATGAAAAGTAAAGGCGGGTGGCATGCTATTGACATCATCGCATGGTGTGCCGATTGACCTATATCAGTATGGGCTAGCACTATATCCCAATACTCCCCATGGTGTGGAATACTTACCATATTTATATGGTATAAATTATCCCTAGATCAGGAAATCAACATCCGGATTGGTAAGGCAGCAACAACAATGAACAGGTTAACAAAAAGAGTCTGGGAGAACAGGAAGCTTACTGCAAAAACAAAAGTCCTTGTCTATCAAGCCTGTGTCCTTAGTACTCTTCTTTATGGCAGTGAAACCTGGACAACTTACTCACACCAAGATAAACATTTAAATAGCTTTCATATGCGGTGTCTGCGAAGAATTCTTGGTATTAAGTGGCAAGACAAAATCACAAATACTGAAGTATTGGAAAGATCAGGTTGTGTGACAGTTTATTCCATGCTCAGTCTTCGTAGACTTAGATGGATAGGACATCTTAGGAGGATGGATGATGGTAGAATACCAAAGGACATCTTTTTTGGTGAATTACAGATGGGTAAGAGATCTCAGGGTTGGCCTCTACTACGATACAAAGATGTGTGTAAGCGGGACATGATTGATACAGGCATTGATAATGCACATTGGGAGCAAGTCGCCGCTGAACCTGTTGCATGTAGGGCAAACATCAGAAATGGAATAAAGACAAAGGAGAAAATTATTGCAGATAAGTCACACACCGAGCGTTTGAGACGTAAGATGGTGCATGATGGTGGAAATGACCACGTGTTCACATGCACCCACTGTGAACGGACATTTACAGCGCAAATTGGCCTTATCAGTCACATGCGCTACCGTCATAGGTAAAAGTTATTATGCCTTTTTAAAGCACAAACTATCGTCTGTCAAGACGGCAAGGTGCCAAAGGGTTATATGGTATATGCGAAGAAATATAAAACATAACAATACCACGTCAACCGTATTTAATTTTTTTTTAAAAAAAAATACCCCACGCATTCATGGGGATTCGAACACAATTCCACTGAGTACGAAGGCAAACAAGAGTGTTTAGTTACTGTGCTACCGCTGCCCAGGCAACCCTGAAGTATCTGATTGCAAAATCTTACGTGACTGAAAGAGTTAGTGGTGTTAAGACAGGCGTGTTTTTCAAGTTTTACAGCGATACAGCATCTTTTGAACAATCAGTTGACACACTTTCTCAGCTAAGTGTTATGTGACTTTCCGTACTTTACCGGTTTCCCTGACCGTATCCGCATAACAAACCCATTTATTTACTTTCCTACTGACATATCTCCTTACTTGCCTAACTACTTCATTATTTGCTACCTCTACACATTTGCCTGTCTGTGCTCGCTCTCTCCATCTGTTTGTCTGCCTGTGTGTCTGCCTCCCTACCTACTTGTAACTACCAGTCTATCTACTTGTTTGCTCTTTTATTCCTTAAACAAGAATACACATTAGTGTTTGTTTACTTATATTCTTAGGACTTTTGTTTGTTTTGTTTTATTCAATTCAGAATACGTTCGGTTACAGAACTTGGACATACAGATGACGGAATGATCCGGCTGTACGACGTCCCTATAAAACAAA